>JZKD02S1428325.1:0-11614 GCA_000966675.3 Picea glauca
TATTTTTATGTTTTTTAAATATTTATTCATTTATTTATTTTTACATAATTATTTCTCCTTTTGCTTTTGTAATGATTAATCATGGAATGAAACTTGATTGGTGTGTTTTTGTAATTATTAATCATGGAATAAAACTTGATTGATGTGTTTTTTGTAATGATTAATCATGGAAAAGAACTTGATGTGTTTCGTATACATCAAAATTGTAACACTCGAGTGAGTCGATACATAGCATTTTGAAGTGATATGATATATTTCATAGTATCAAAATTGTAACATTGGTATAAATCAAATTTAACTTTTATTATGTATTGATTTTTATTATATACATAAATTTTCAATTAAAAAAATTATAATAAAAATTAATATATATTAAAAGTTAAATTTGATTTATTCCAATGTTAAATTTGATATATATAATCGTTTTTTAAGAGGATAACCATGGTTCTATGTCACACAAGACTTCCTAAGAGATTTGAAGTCTGGCTAGTGAAACCATCGTGGAAACACATGGGAACATATATGGAACTTGAGGGATTTGTAGTAAGGATCATTGGTTCTGTGGTTGAGGGGGTGTGAGGAGCCGTTTGTGTTGTGAGTGTATAATATTTTGAATATAAATATAAAAAAAAGTAGAGGAAGTCATTGAAGGACACAAACATGTAAAATTTGCAAAAAAAGTTTGTTAAATTTGATTATCTTTTTTTGTTCTTACTAGAGATGAAACAATTGAAGAAAAATGTGGTTCTAAAAAATAAAGATCGTGTCCTAGAAACAAAAGTGATCTTCTAAAGGAATTTGAGTTTTGAACAATTAAAATTCAGAAATTCATGCCCTAGTTTCAAACAAAAATTCATGAGTATGCCTGGATTGTAGTTGACATGGGAAGAGGGAAGTTTGGTGAAAAGACCCGGAACTGGAGAAGAAAATGAAGATTGGAACAACTAGAATCTACAAGTATGTGGTTGTAATATACCAAAATTTCTAAGTAGTCTTAGCATGTTGGAAACCAATTGGGGTACTAGGTTTCTTTGTAGATATGTTTCAATGGATTTTGTGATTCAATTGGTTGATTATCCTGAAGACACGGTCTTGGAAGAGGACATTTGTCTCTTATGGGACTATTGATCTCAAGTTCTCTAGGTGTAGGGGGGTCGGGGCGTGAACACTTTATACCTACTAAAACTTTGGATAATGGGGATATAATCAAGAGACCTGAAATATCTATGCCCCACACGATCCCTGATAATCTGAATTGGATCATCATATATTTTTCATCTATATTGGTACTTTCAGGGTGGAAAAAATTGGAGGAATCGACTTGCATGGCCATTTTAGTGGCAGGTCCTAGTTTCGAAAATTGGGGTCTAGAAATTTCTAGAGCCATTTGTGGCATTAAACAACATTTTTTGGGGTTATATTGTTCAAAAATTATGTGCACACCCTCTATGTTTATCTACACACTGATACCTTTCCAATGGTGTGAAAATCACCTCAATCGGAGCTCATATGCGAAAGTTATGCATCCTGCAAGTTAACCTACCTCGTTGACCATCATGGTATGAGTGGATTCCATGTAAGCACCCATTACTCAAATATGTGGGGCTAGACACATGTGTATTTTCAAGAAGATTCTAGAAGGTCCAAACTTTCTTACTAATTGAGGGTTTGGGATGTCAAAACCCTAACCCCAGACAACTATCAGGTTATATTAAATACTAGTCTGCTAGGAGGAGAAGAGGTTTCATTCTTTAGTATTGTATTTGTTCCATAGTTGAGTAGAGCATCTAGAAGTGTTATTTTGAGAGCATAACAAAGGATGAAAAGATTTCATCGCATCCATATAGGAAATTTTGCTAAAGGAAACTCCATAGTGAGTTCCTCTTTCTTTGTATTTGCATTTCCATAACTGAAGAGAATAGAGCAGAGCACATGCCTCACCTTCTAGCTGGGTTTTCTCCTATATTGGGTTTCCTAGGATATATCTTGTGTTCATTTGTGCATGGATGGTGTGATAATTTTCTCATTTCTTTTGTTTCCACATTTCAATTATTTTATAACTTCAACCAAAGATAGAAATTAATTAATATAGGATATTAGTTTGCATAGTCTAAGATTTCATAATATTATAAAATGTGTTGTGATGAACCATTCCAATGGAATATCCATGGCAATTTACATATCATATTGGTACTAGAGCAATTTTATTTGGAGTCTTTGTGGGAAGTTGCAAGTTCCATGAATTGTCTTAAGAAAAAAATCGCAAAACCCTAGCCACAATGGATGAGTATGTTCACAAGAACCCTTTATATCTAGGAGAAGAGAGATTTGCAAGGACGGGAGAGAAAGTCATTGATATCTCTCATAATATGACCCTCCTCATGACGTCTCTATAAAACAAGATCAAACTGTTTAATGAGGTTGGAGACTCTAACTCAAAGATCATATCAGAGGGGAAATTTAGAGATAATGAAGGACCATAAAAGGATTCAAGAAAAGAGCCTAAGAAAGAGAAGCCAAGTTCCAGTTTCATTGCCCCTTCATAGTATTTATTTAAAATGGAACTGAAAGTGGATATCAAGCCATATCAAGGTGATATTGATATAGTAAAGTTGAATCATTGTTTGCAACAACTAGAGGTCTATTTCAATGTACAACATATAGAAGAAGAGTGGACGATTTCATTTGCCAGGATGAAATTAGAGGGCCATGCACTTACTTGGTGGGAAAGTCACATGGAAACACTTAAGTTGGAGGGTGATCCAACCGTAACTAAGTGGTAGGATTTGAAAACCCTTATTAAGTCCTAGTTATACCCTATTGGGCATGTATAGGACCAATGGATTTGTTGGCATTATTTCAGGCAAAGGTAGGGATAGAGTGTGAAAGAGTACACCATTGAATTCAAGAAGATGGCTATCATGCTAGGTGTCTCTCCTAAGAAACCATATGTACTCGAGTATTTCGGAGGTTTACACAATCATTTGTAAAATAAAGTGATGCTCTTCAAGCCCATGATAATTGATGAGGCCTATGTGCAAGCAAATTATATGGAAAATATAGTCCATAATAAAGGAAAACCAACTAGTTCCAAAGAGAAAGAGCACCAAGACGCTTCAAATAAGGGGAAGAAGAAGTGGAAAGGGTGAGACAAGAAGACAAAAACCAATACACATCAGTGAAAGGATCCAAGTAACCATTGTAACCATTGCAATATCAATGGTCACATTGAATAAATGTGTTGGAAACTACATCCAGAGATGAACCCTAAGAAACGTAAGAAGGATGCCAAGAAGAAGAACCTTCTAGCCATGTATTCAAACAATTAGGTAGAGAGCATCTCAGATGTGGATGAGAATATTTTGTGCACTTCAATGCAGAAGGAGGTAAATCTGAGTAGCTTTCATCACAAGGAAGAGAAGGAGATGAAAAAACTCTTCCATATCAAGATCGAGGTCAATAAGAACAAGGTAGATGCTCTATTTAGTTTTGTCTGATAGTCAAATCTCATAGTAGCCGATCTAGTCAACAATATTGGGTTGGAGGTTCATAATCATCCAATCCCATAATCATTGGTGTGCGTGAACAAGGATGCAAAAATCTAGGTCACAAATTATTGTAAGATCAAATTTGTTAATTGCATATTTTATTGATGAAGTGGATTTAGATGTAGCACCCATTGATGTGTGCAGTGTAGTGTTTGGAAGCCCCTACATGTATATGAGGGACACAATATTCATGTGGAGAGAAAACTAGTACTTCCTGATCAAGGATGTGAAGTCCTACATCNTAGAAATTTCTAGAGCCATTTGTGGCATTAAACAACATTTTTTGGGGTTATATTGTTCAAAAATTATGTGCACACCCTCTATGTTTATCTACACACTGATACCTTTCCAATGGTGTGAAAATCACCTCAATCGGAGCTCATATGCGAAAGTTATGCATCCTGCAAGTTAACCTACCTCGTTGACCATCATGGTATGAGTGGATTCCATGTAAGCACCCATTACTCAAATATGTGGGGCTAGACACATGTGTATTTTCAAGAAGATTCTAGAAGGTCCAAACTTTCTTACTAATTGAGGGTTTGGGATGTCAAAACCCTAACCCCAGACAACTATCAGGTTATATTAAATACTAGTCTGCTAGGAGGAGAAGAGGTTTCATTCTTTAGTATTGTATTTGTTCCATAGTTGAGTAGAGCATCTAGAAGTGTTATTTTGAGAGCATAACAAAGGATGAAAAGATTTCATCGCATCCATATAGGAAATTTTGCTAAAGGAAACTCCATAGTGAGTTCCTCTTTCTTTGTATTTGCATTTCCATAACTGAAGAGAATAGAGCAGAGCACATGCCTCACCTTCTAGCTGGGTTTTCTCCTATATTGGGTTTCCTAGGATATATCTTGTGTTCATTTGTGCATGGATGGTGTGATAATTTTCTCATTTCTTTTGTTTCCACATTTCAATTATTTTATAACTTCAACCAAAGATAGAAATTAATTAATATAGGATATTAGTTTGCATAGTCTAAGATTTCATAATATTATAAAATGTGTTGTGATGAACCATTCCAATGGAATATCCATGGCAGTTTACATATCATATTGGTACTAGAGAAGTTTTATTTGGAGTCTTTGTGGGAAGTTGCAAGTTCCATGAATTGGCTTAAGAAAAAAGTCGCAAAACCCTAGCCACGATCGATGAGTATGTTCACAAGAACCCTTTATATCCAGGAGAAGAGAGATTTGCAAGGATGGGAGAGAAAGTCATTGATATCTCTCACAATATGACCCTCCTCATGACGTCTCTATAAAACAAGATCAAATTGTTTAATGAGGTTGGAGACTCTAACTCAAAGATCACATCAGAGGGGAAATTCAGAGATAATGAAGGACCATAAAAGGATTCAAGAAAAGAGCCTAAGAAAGAGAAGCCAAGTTCCAGTTTCATTGCCCCTTCATAGTATTTATTTAAAATGGAACTGAAAGTGGATATCAAGCCATATCAAGGTGATATTGTTATAGTAAAGTTGAATCATTGTTTGCAACAACTATAGGTCTATTTCAATGTACAACATATAGAAGAAGAGTGGACGATTTCATTTGCCAGGATGAAATTAGAGGGCCATGCATTTACTTGGTGGGAAAGTCACATGGAAACACTTAAGTTGGAGGGTGATCCAACCGTAACTAAGTGGGAGGATTTGAAAACCCTCATTAAGTCCTAGTTCTACCCTTTTGGGCATGTAAAGGACCAATGGATTTGTTGGCATTATTTCAGGCAAAGGTAGGGATAGAGTGTGAAAGAGTACACCATTGAATTCAAGAAGATGGATATCATGCTAGGTGTCTCTCCTAAGAAACCATATGTACTCAAGTATTTTGGAGGTTTACACAATCATTTGTAAAATAAAGTGATGCTCTTCAAGCCCATGATAATTGATGAGGCCTATGTGCAAGCAAATTATATGGAAAATATAGGCCATAATTAAGGAAAACCAACTAGTTCCAAAGAGAAAGAGCACCAAGACGCTTCAAATAAGGGGAAGAAAAAGTGGAAAGGGTGAGACAAGAAGACAAAAACCAATACACATCAGTGAAAGGATCCAAGTAACCATTGCAACCATTGCAATATCAATGGTCACATTGAATAAATGTGTTGGAAACTACATCCAGAGATGAACCCTAAGAAACGTAAGAAGGATGCCAAGAAGAAGAACCTTCTAGCCATGTATTCAAACAATTAGGTAAAGAGCATCTCAGATGTGGATGAGAATATTTTGTGCACTTCAATGCAAAAGGAGGTAAATCTGAGTAGCTTTCATCACAAGGAAAAGAAGGAGATGAAAAAACTCTTCCATATCAAGATCAAGGTCAATAAGAACAAGGTAGATGCTCTATTTAGTTTTGTCTGATAGTCAAATCTCATAGTAGCCGATCTAGTCAACAATATTGGGTTGGAGGTTCATAATCATCCAATCCCATAACCATTGGTGTGCGTGAACAAGTATGCAATAATCTAGGTCACAAATTATTGTAAGATCAAATTTGTTAATTACATATTTGATTGATGAAGTGGATTTAAATGTAGTACCCATTGATGTGTGCAGTGTAGTGTTTGGAAGCCCCTACATGTATATGAGGGACACAATATTCATGTGGAGAGAAAACTAGTACTTCCTGATCAAGGATGTGAAGTCCTACATCNGGGGCGTGAACACTTTATACCTACTAAAACTTTGGATAATGGGGATATAATCAAGAGACCTGAAATATCTATGCCCCACACGATCCCTGATAATCTGAATTGGATCATCATATATTTTTCATCTATATTGGTACTTTCAGGGTGGAAAAAATTGGAGGAATCGACTTGCATGGCCATTTTAGTGGCAGGTCCTAGTTTCGAAAATTGGGGTCTAGAAATTTCTAGAGCCATTTGTGGCATTAAACAACATTTTTTGGGGTTATATTGTTCAAAAATTATGTGCACACCCTCTATGTTTATCTACACGCTGATACCTTTCCAATGGTGTGAAAATCACCTCAATCGGAGCTCGTATGCGAAAGTTATGCATCCTGCAAGTTAACCTACCTCGTTGACCATCATGGTATGAGTGGATGCCATGTAAGCACCCATTACTCAAATATGTGGGGCTAGACAAGAAGATTCTATAAGGTCCAAACTTTATTACTAATTGAGGGGTTCGGATGTCAAAACCCTAACCCCAGACAACTATCAGGTTATATTAAATACTAGTTTGCTAGGAGGAGAAGATGTTCCATTCTTTAGTATTGTATTTGTTCCGTAGTTGAGTAGAGCATCTAGAAGTGTTATTTTGAGAGCATAACAAAGGATGAAAAGATTTCATCGCATCCATATAGAAAATTTTGCTAAAGGAAACTCCATAGTGAGTTCCTCTTTCTTTGTATTTGCATTTCCATAACTGAATAGAATAGAGCAAAGCACATGCCTCACCTTCTAGATGGGTTTTCTCCTATATTGGGTTTCCTAGGATATATCTTGTGTTCATTTGTGTGTGGATGGTGTGATATTTTGCTCATTTCTTTCATTTCCACATTTCAATTATTTTATAACTTCAACCAAAGATAGAAATTAATTAATATAGGATATTAGTTTTCATAGTCCAATGTAATATCCATGGCAGTTTACATATCATATTGGTACTAGATCAGTTTTATTTGGAGTCTTTGTAGGAAGTTGCAAGTTCCATGAATTGGCTTAAGAGAAAAGTCACAAAACCCTAGCCATGATGGATGAGTATGTTCACAAGAACCCTTTATATCCAGGAGAATAGAGATTTGCAAGGATGGGAGAGAAAGTCATTGATCTCTCTCACAATATGATCCTCCTCATGACATCTCTATAAAACAAGATCAAACTGTTTAATGAGGTTGGAGACTCTAACTCAAAGATCATATCAGAGGGGAAATTTGGAGATAATGAAGGACCATAAAAGGATTCAAGAAAAGAGCCTAAGAAAGAGCAGCCAAGTTCCAGTTTCATTGCCCCTTCATAGTATTTATTTAAAATGGAACTGAAAGTGGATATCAAGCCATATCAAAGTGATATTGATATAGTAAAGTTGAATCATTGTTTGCAACAACTAGAGGTCTATTTCAATGTACAACATATAGAAGAAGAGTGGACGATTTCATTTGCCAAGATGAAATTAGAGGGCCATGCATTTACTTGGTGGGAAAGTCACATGGAAACACTTAAGTTGGAGGGTGATCCAACCATAACTAAGTGGGAGGATTTGAAAACCCTCATTAAGTCCTAGTTCTACCCTATTGGGCATGTAAAGGACCAATGGATTTGTTGGCATTATTTCAGGCAAAGGTATGGATAGAGTGTGAAAGAGTACACCATTGAATTCAAGAAGATGGCTATCATGCTAGGTGTCTCTCCTAAGAAACCATATGTACTCGAGTATTTTGGAGGTTTACACAATCATTTGTAAAATAAAGTGATGCTCTTCAAGCCCATGATAATTGATGAGGCCTATGTGCAAGCAAATTATATGGAAAATATAGGCCATAATAAAGGAAAACCAACTAGTTCCAAAGAGAAAGAGCACCAAGATGCTTCAAATAAGGGGAAGAAGAAGTGGAAAGGGTGAGACAAGAATACAAAAACCAATACACATCAGTGAAAGGATCCAAGTAACCATTGTAACCATTGCTATATCAATGGTCACATTGAATAAATGTGTTGGAAACTACATCCAGAGATGAACCCTAAGAAACGTAAGACGAATGCCAATAGGAAGAACCTTCTAGCCATGTATTCAAACAATTAGGTAGAGAGCATCTCAGATGTGGATGAGAATATTTTGTGCACTTCAATGCAGAAGGAGGTAAATATGAGTAGCTTTCATCACAAGGAAGAGAAGGAGATGAAAAAACTCTTCCATATCAAGATCGAGGTCAATAAGAACAAGGTAGATGCTCTATTTAGTTTTGTCTGATAGTCAAATCTCATAGTAGCCGATCTAGTCAACAATATTGGGTTGGAGGTTCATAATCATCCAATCCCATAACCATTGGTGTGCATGAAAAAGGATGCAAAAATCTAGGTCACAAATTATTGTAAGATCAAATTTGTTAATTACATATTTTATTGATGAAGTGGATTTAGATGTAGTACCCATTGATGTGTGCATTGTAGTGTTTGGAAGCCCCTACATGTATATGAGGGACACAATATTCATGTGGAGAGAAATCTAGTACTTCCTGATCAAGGATGTGAAGTCCTACATCATCAAGACACAAAGGTAAATCAAATATCTCACTAGTAAGTGCCAACCCGACCAAAAATTTGATTAGTTCTAGTAAGAAATATGCATTTATTTTCATAAGAGAGAATCATCCAGGTGATGAATCGATAAGGGTAAATGCGTCCTTGGAGGGATGTACTAAAGAGAGAAAACAATAGTTGGAGGAGTTGCTACAAGCATACAAAGGAATGTTCCTTGAGCCTAAAGGGCTACCATATAAGAGGGAAGTGGAGCATGAGATACATTTGTTTCCTGACTCCCCATTACCCAATATTAGGTTGTATAGACAATCTATTATGGAAGTAGAGGAAGTGAAGAAATAATTACAGTAGTTGTTGGAGTAGGGAGTAATTTGACCAAGCACTTCACCTTGTGGGTCACCTATTATCATAGTACCGAAGAAGGATGGGACCTTGGTGAATGTGTATCAACTACAAAGATTTGAACAAGATTACACTCAAGAATTGGTAACCTTTGCTAAGGATCGATGATTTGTTAGACCAGTTGCAACATGATAAGTAATTCACAAAGTTGGATCTCAAATCGGGATACCACTAGGAACGTGTCAAATAAAAAGACACCTAGAAGACTACCTTCAATATAAGGAAAGGTTGGTCATGCCATTTAGGTTATGTAATGCACCAACTACATTTATGATACTAGTGAATGATGTATTGAACCCATATTTAGATTCATNAAATTTGATTAGTTCTAGTAAGAAATATGCATTTATTTTCATAAGAGAGAATCATCCAGGTGATGAATCGATAAGGGTAAATGCATCCTTGGAGGGATGTACTAAAGAGAAAAAATAACAGTTGGAGGAGTTGCTACAAGCATACAAAGGAATGTTCCTTGAGCCTAAAGGGATACCATATAAGAGGGAAGTGGAGCATGAGATACATTTGTTTCTTAACTCCCCATTACCCAATATTAGGTTGTATAGACAATCTATTATGGAAGCAGAGAAAGTGAAGAAATAATTACAGTAGTTGTTGGAGTAGGGAGTAATTTGACCAAGCACTTCACCTTGTGGGTCACCTATTATCATAGTACCCAAGAAGGATGGGACCTTGGCAGATGTGTATCAACTACAAAGATTTGAACAAGATTACACTCAAGAATTGGTAACCTTTGCTAAGGATCGATGATTTGTTAGACCAGTTGCAACATGATAAGTAATTCACAAAGTTGGATCTCAAATCGGGATACCACTAGGAACGTGTCAAATAAAAAGACACCTAGAAGACTACCTTCAATATAAGGAAAGGTTGGTCATGCCATTTAGGTTATGTAATGCACCAACTACATTTATGATACTAGTGAATGATGTATTGAACCCATATTTAGATTCATTTGTTATAGTGTATTTGGATGATATATTGATTTATAAATCTACATGGCAGGAGCACATCTCACATCTCATGCAGGTGTTAGAGACTCTGAAAAAGCACTAGCTAGTGTCTAACCTCAAGAAATGTGATTTTAGTTAGAAGTTATTGACATATTTGGGTTATGTGATCGATAGAGGGGAGATCAAGATAAATTCCACAAAGATGGAGCCCATCATAAAATGGTGAGTTTCTACCAATGTCACTAAAGTTAGGAGCTTTCTTGGGGTAGCACAATACCTACGGAAGTTGATATCATTTTTTTCAGTCATAGCTTCACCACTCCACACCATAAAAACCGATGGTAAGAGTTTCCAGCGGGGAAAGAATCAATAAAAGGCTTCTGACGAGCTACAATGAAAGATCAATCAAGCACTATTTCTCACATTGCCTAACTTGCATAATCCCTTTGAAGTGGAGACAAATGCAAGTGCGTATGCTATGGGAGCAATTTTGATGCAAGGAGGTAAGCCAATATGCTATCATTCCAAGATGTTTCATGGGGGAGTTTTGAACTATCCTACATATGATAAGGAACTTTATGCCCTGGTTCAAGATGTTAAGAAGTGGAAGCACTTTATGATGGGAAAGGAAACCATTTTACACACTTATCACTAGCCATTGCAGTATTTGTAGGYTGAGMGTAAGCTACAMMAAACCAAAGATTWCRAGTTAATGGGTTTTTGCAACAATTTTATCYGGTCATCAAAGTATAAGAATCCAACACTAATAAGTTGGCAGAGATGCTTTCAAGGCTACCCACATCCAAGATTAYAGCTTTGGGAACTCTTATGAAGATGGAGCCTTTTACCCATGATCCATACAAAGATGCATACACATAAGATGATGAATTTAAAGAGGTGTTTCAWCARCTACAAGGTCMAATTCATGTAGAATAAGGTGATGGTAAGGCTAACTATCRCCTCCAAAATGGGTCACTCTACAAGCTAGACAACCTCTRTGTTCCTAAAGGTGAAAGATTGCATCTTAYCAGAGAGGCTCACACCTACAAGGTTGCAARACATTTTGGTGTTGGGAAGAYGATTGCTAASTTACAAAGGTATGTGTATTGGCCCAAAATGAAAGAAGATGTAGCTCGGTATATTAGAGGATGCACGCTTTTTTGTACCAACATGCCCATTAATAGGATGCAAGGTCTATACCACCTTACATGTAGGCATTTTCTATACCATCCCTTACCCCCGCTACTAGAGCAAGCTGCGGGGCCACATGGAGTAGAGCATGGAGGAGGGCAACGTGAGGGGGAGCAAGGAGTAGGTAGGTATTGGTGTGGGTTAGGGTTTGAACAACCATGGTGTGGGGGGATAGACAATTCCAAGAATCAACCTCCCCCCATGCTCGGTTTTATAATTTTATTTTCAAAGTTTTGTTATTAATTTTGTTTTTTTAATTTTCAA
>JZKD02S1428325.1:47847-67270 GCA_000966675.3 Picea glauca
GTGTTAATATTTTAATTTCTGTTAATCACTTAGGTGGCAATCAGTTAGCTATCAAAGTAATTTTTAAATATAATTAGGTAAATGTAAAAAAGTAAACACTGTGACTACTAAGAATATTCCAGCCATATTTAATCCTGTCCATAGAAAACTTATTAAGCACTAAACCCCTATTAAATCTACCCATTGTCAATAGGTATAAGCCTTTCGGCGTAATTACAGTAAATAATTCCAAATTAAAATAATTCTCGTCTAAATGAATAATTCCAAATTAAAATAATTCTCATTTAAATGTAAATGGTGATTTTTTGGGGGGACATTTACCTGAATCCATTTCTGCATTCATAAATGGATTTTGAAAGACGAAAAATAATGATTTTGTGTAAGTCTATATTACAGGATTAAGGGGAAAAAAACCATTTCATAGAAGAGTTAGACAATGCCAAAATAATTTATATAACTTTATTTAAATAAACAAAATAAACAAGGGTAATGAGCAATGAGCACAAAGCTGTTTAAAATTAGTGTCTTAAGACGTTAATTGGACAATGCTTAAAGGATTACTGGCTAGTAACATCAATTATGAATGATTATATTTGATAATAATCAACGATAGTCAACCATAATAGTTAGGGAGTTAATGGGTTAGTGATTATGATACATTAGTTTGTTGGTTATCAATGGTTAAGGGGATTGTGAGTTAGTGGATCAATGGTTAGAGGGTGTGTTGGTCAATGTGTCAATGACGATGGGGTTAGTAGATTATTGGTTGGGGTTATTTTGGGTTATTGATTTAAGGGGTAATGGGTTATGTATAGGTTCATGGTAGTAGGTTGGGGTTAGTGGTTCATGTTTAAATGATATTTATGGAGTTAGTATCCTAGAGGCTAGGGATTTAATGGCTTGGTGCTTAAATAGGATGAATGAATTAGGGAATTAGTCCATTGAAGGTTAGGTGTTAATGGGTTAAGGGATTATTTCATACCTCAAAAGAAAATATGCAAGGGAATGACACTATTAACAAGAATATAAATCTATGTGCTAACAACTCATTAACTATAGAGTATAACCATCTACATCTCATCACAACATTAACTTGAAAGAAAGGCTTTATTAAGGCAAAAATTGGTTATTAGATGTGAGCAAAAAATGACCACCTTAAAGTTAGCGCAAATAACTATTCATGCAAAAGACAACATTCCGCTCAACGATTTTACCAGGAGTTATACATACCCTACCCCTCTTTGGATTTGAACATGTGATCTCTTAGAAGGAAACACATGTTATTAACCATTAGACCCACTTTACTTTATTAATGATTATAAGTTATATTATAAGACTTTACTTTATTAATGATTATAAGTTTTATGGCTCAATGTTGTGAGTCGGTTCTATACTTGTTAGATTTCATAACAAGTACATGCTTTGCTAATTTTTCTATTAAGAATATGAAAACTCTCACTATAATAAACACCATTAATTCTTTCAGATGTCTTTTTACCATTGATATAAACTTGATTTGGAAACTACTTAAAGGTAATCTTACCATTTTCCCATATACAGTTTTAGATTGTTTTGAATTGAAGAAGATTTTTGTTTGCATTAATATCATATTTAATGAATTGATGAGAAGATATTTAGGTTTTCGTGAAATATCATCTAAAAGCATAAGAAAGAGGAGGCTAATTCACTATTTTAACAATCCTCTAAAAATTATAAAGCCAAATGCCTACACCAGGTTCTCCATTATTACTAAATTCAGGAAGGGCACATATTATTTTAGAAATGCATCCCATGATGATATCTATTCTAATCTCCCTATGATTTGTTTTGGTTTGATCGTTGAGAGTGTTGGGAATGCATTATTATCTTTGCATGGTTATTTTTTTGGCTTTAGTCCTCTGGAAGGGCTTTATTCCTCTGGAAGAGCTTTAGACTTTGTTATCTTTCCCATATGTCCAGTCCCAACTATCGACTGTACTCCCTTGGAGGCCAATTGCGAGTTGGTAAACCTAGTAACCTTTCCTAGTTATCTACAAAGGTGAAAGTGGAGGGTTTCCCATGGTACTTGGGGCATACGTCGTATCACATTTTCAGTACCCTTGGTGGGTGATCTTGTGAAACAAGGGTTTCTTGCACCGAGAAGGGTTGTTATGTGGAGGTTGGGGTAATTGCTTCTCATATCTTCATTAACAACTTGATATCTCGTCTTCAAAAGATCATTTTACCTACTTTTTTTCTTCGGTTGATTACATGTAGGTATTTTTTAGGGGTGTGTTCTTTTAGAGTTCGTAGTTGGCCTTAGGTATCATTCAATTTTCACTATGGTCGATCAAGGGATTCAAAGATATCGTAGAATATAAGGTTTAGATCTTGAAGTTCAACACAATCCTTCTAACAAATGAATTGTTGGCGAAGAAATGACTTCTGAGGTCAGGAGTGTAGCTCCTGGAAGTGACCAACTTGAAGAACCGACCACAACCTTCATAGAAGGTGTTGTACCTTATGCAAATCCCCCGTTAACTGGTCCACTTGGCCCACTTCTCGTTCAACTACCATCCATGAGATTTCTTGATGCTTATTCTTCTTACCATTTACAGACCAGTTCAACCACTAGGAAATCATTTGGCATGAACCCACCGACATTTGACTTTTCAAAGGGATTGGGAGTTTCACCTCCTCTATTCACAACTCTTGTAGTTGATCCTGCAAGAGCGCAAACCACTACTGTTGGTGCTTCTTCTTTACTAGGAACATTTGTGACCAAGGTTACTTCGACACAACCACTTGCGAAGACATCTCTCTTCGCACATGGGTTGGTTAATATTCATGCTTTGCTAGTCCCACATATGCATACACCAAATTATTTACTTGGTCATTCTATCGGTCAAATGGCCAACATTCAATTCTTTCACACAACCACAATTATACAACTTACTCAACCTACATCTCCAACTTTACAAATGGGGAATTCTTATATACCCTCCATTGGAAGTCAATCCTTAATGGGAGGCCAACCTTTAGCTGGGGGTTAACCTTTAGTTGGGGGAAACCTTCATTTGGGGAGAAAATTACAGTTGGAGGGAAACATTTTGTTGGGGGGAAAACCTCATCCATGGGGAAAAATCCTATGTGGGCACAACAACAAGAAGCCTAGTCACAAGCTGATCCTATAGGTCCTTCCATTCCTACTACTACAGGCTTGTACCCTAGACAACCATATCCAGGACTTGCAAATCCTTTATAGGGTCAACCTAATCTGGTAGGCATTCCTTCGCAAGGAATTTTTCCTAATCAATTTATGAACCCCATGATTCCAACACAATGGCTTCGTCAAACGCAGTATATGACAGGACCATCAGGAAACCTATAGTATATGGGAGGTCCATTAGGTCAACCGTAGTATATGGGAGGACCATAAGCTCAACTGCAATACATGGGAGGACCATTGGGTTAGCCACAGTAAATGGGGGGGGGCGCATTAGGCCAACCACAATACATAGGGGGACCATCGGTCCAACCACAATACATGGGAGGACATCAGGTCAACCACAATACATGGGAGGTCAATCGGGTCAACCACAATACATAGGGGGAACATCAAGTCAGCCACAATACATGGGAGGACCATCTAGTTTTTCCATATAGACACAACCTATATATGGTCCTACTGGTGTTCCCATACCACGTGATTACTACCAATATCCATAGGTCAACTGACAACTTCAGTTCTTGGCTATGTTAGATCTTCCAAATTTTTCGTGTTTGACCAATGACCCTATACTTCATTCCTCTATCTAGCCACCCATTCCTTCCAAACTACCTTCTGATATCCCAAAATTTGACGGGAAGCCTGGAGAATATCCTAACAACCACGTAATGACCTTCCATCTTTGGTATTCTTCAAAATCTTTGATGGATGATTCCCTTCGTTTGAGGCTTTTTCAGAGAACTCTTATAGGTGTAGCAACAAAATGGCACATTGAGTTGCTATGAAACTCTTTTTTTGATTTTAACTTTCTTTCCATGGCCTTTTTGACACACTTCCAACTGTTGATCCAGTATGAAATCGGTACCGATATTTTGATCTAACTTAGGCAAGCCACCTCCACACATATATATGATCATATTCATGAATGGACACATCGACGACAGCTTATTAAAATCCAAATTATGGACCAACTCTTGGCAGATTGGTTTACCAAGTCACTTTTTCCACCTGTCGCTAGAGATGTCACCATGGGAGGTGTTGTCACTGATGAGAAGACGATAATTCATGCTCAATATTTGGACTTGGTGTATTCCCAACTCGATACTCTTTACGATCTGATCCCTCATGCTCCCTATCCAACTTATGAACCATCAAGACCAACCACATAATCCCATGTCGATGGCATGATAGGTTCCATCAAATCAAAGTCTGGTAAACAAGTCCATCCAACCCCTAACTCAGCCTCATCTCAGACTATCAAAAACACCAAAACTACTTCTACTCCTACCTAGTCCTCCAAGGTGAATGTGGTCTAATCCACTTCATTTCAACAACTTAGAGGCAAGAAGAAAGGTAAAGGTAAATCCAATAAATCTTCTAACCAGTAGGAACACACAACATCCCATACGACTGTTGAAAACAAACAAAAAAGGAAAGTGAAGTTTCCCTACATGATTTTATAGAGGACCACTACACGAATGATCTAGGAGGATCTGAGAATGCTCATAGAGGTCTAGAAAGATTCAGAACATCCATAGAGATCTATAATGGTTCAATAATGCTCAAAATTTGATCATGCCAAATTCTCTCGAAAACACCATCAATGTGTAGAGCTCGACAATAGCTTTCCAATGACACAAATTTTGCCTCAAACATATTTTGTATGAAAAAGTTATGAGTGATCAAAGTTCTAGTCAAACCAGGTCAAAGGTCAAAGTCCACATGGTAAAAAAGGGTGACATGTGTCACCACTACAAGGGTGACATGTGAAAGATGATTTTTAGCCGTTGATTGAGCAAGGTACAATCCAAGTGGTCCAACTACAGGTTGAAAAGTAGCACACAAGTGGTCCACTCTTATGATGACACATGGCAAGGATGAGCTAATGAGAGGCCACCATGTGTCAACCTCCCATTGACCTATATTGGTTTAAGTTATGTAAAAATTATGGAGTCGATGGGGGTCGAATCCGTGACCTCCATAACCTCCCAAATCTTTACACCAAGCTCTATCACCAATTAACATCATATGGTCACAAAAATATTGAAAATTGTATTAAAGTTCAATTGGGTGGAAAAAGGGTTGAGGGCCTAAGTCCTCGACCCTAGCCTATGGTTCATTGGATGCCATATAACCAATACCTATTATCGTGTGGGGGTTACAATGAATATTTTATTTTTAACATATGTTTTTAACCATATGATAGATTGTTCAACAAAAGCATGGGATTATATGGTAGTCAGTGGGTCATGAACCCCCGACTTACTATATATTAACCCCATGACTTAACCAACAAGCTATACATATGTCTTATTAAAAAAAAAATCCCCCTTATATTTAAATCATGCTATGAAATTCAGGGATTGGTTAGGCACCCGTGCCCTATTTAATGGGCACATGGACCAAGGATTGTACACACTAATGAATGCAGAGTTTAGTCTTGTAATGAGGCTACACCGTAAAGCATGCCAAGTGGTACCTTGATGGATTTTCAAGAATTTTATATTCATTTTTCATGATTTTTCGCCAAGAATCCAACGATGCACTCCATTTCCACATTTGAGCAACATGTAAAAAGGTCATTGTAAAACACAAGTATTTGAGCATTAATAAAGAAGGTCTCTATTGGAAGTGGACCCAGAGAGGTAGCCCAAATTGGGTGAACTCCTCTTTTTCCAACTTGTGTATGTGATTTCATTATTTTTGTTCATTTCAAGATCAATTATTTTGCAAGTCTTTTTATCATTAAAGTGGATTTGGTTAGAAAAGTTCTTCACATGTAATTTGCATACAATCAAGTGATCATTTTATTTCGAAGATCAAGTAGATATTTTAATGTATTAAAATATTAATAAGCATCTAAGGATTTTTCGGATCAAGTTGGTATCAAAGTGAGGTTTGACAAGTTTTTGCAAGTGAATGCATACAAGAGACAAAATCAAACTTGGTAAAAGAAAACTTGCAAGTTATAAGTATGAAATTGGAAAAAGATTTCGAAGACATAAGATGACTTTTGAAAAAGGAGAAGAAGAAGATCATCCCATGAGTCATGAAGAGATCAGAGCTACCCTTCAATCATTGAAAGAAACAATAGATGAGTTAGAAAAAAGAATTCAAAAGCTTGTAAGTAGAGAATCTTCGGTAAAAGGAGAAGGCAGAGATGAAGGTGGTGGACCTTCAGAGCCACCTTCACCATTCTCATCATTATCCTTATCTTATTCTAAATCGAGTAAACATGATTTTCGATGAAAGAAGTCCTTTAAGAAGTATGAGCATAATCTACCATGACTAAAATTGGATGTCAAGTTTGAATTGCCGACCTATGATGGAGAATTGAATGTCGAGAAATTAGATAGTTGGATCAAGTAGATAGAGGTATATTGCAAGGTTCAAAATATTATGGAAGAAGCTGCAAAGATACAGTTAGATTATCTTTGACTAAGTTGCATTGCCTTAATATGGTGGGAGAGTAAGATGCAAGTTGACCTTGTTCAAAAGGATAAAGTAATATCTTCTTGGGATAAGTTTACTACGGCTATAATGAAACAATTCTATCCATTGACACATACACAAACTAAAATGATCTAATGGTAGTATCTAAGACAGGGTAAAGGCCAAAACATTCAGGAATATACACAAGAATTCAAAAACAAGGCATTATCACTAGGTATTATATTGTATACTCATGAAATTCTTCTAAAGTATATTGGTAGCATGCATCATATCTTCGTCACACTATTCTAATGTTTATCCCTACTAACATTGATAAAGTGTCAGTACAAGCTACACATCTAGAGGATAGTAAGTGTAAGCATGTGATAGAAGATAAGAAGCCATTCAAGTTCGAGAAGAAACCAAAAGGTAAATGGAAGAGTAAGAAATAAGCCACAGTGATGCAAGATGAGGGAATACCTACATGTTCCCATTGCAAGAAAAAGGGACATGAGGAATCACAGTGTTGGAAGCTACATCCAGAATTACGACCAAGAAAATTTAAGAAAAAAGGGAAGAAAAATATTGTTGCATCATCTCATTAGGATCTAGGGTCAGAATCCATATATGAATCTAAGATCATGGCCATAGGAATCAAAGGTATATAAGATATCAATTCAAATTCTTCAGTTCAATCTGCCAAAGTGGAAAGTGATATTGATCAAAAGAAGAGAAGTGAGATTTTCCATGTCAGAATTATAGTCAAGCATACCAAGGTAGATACTTATTTGATAGTGGATCTCAAGTTAATCTAATATTTGAAGCGATTGTTAAGAAGTTGGGTTTGAAGACGACACCTCACAAAAATCCATATCCATTAGGTTGTGTGTGTGATGATGCTAAGTTGCAAGCTGTATTATACTAAGAAGAGAATAAATGTCATATTTTCAAGGACAGGGTTGAATATATTGACATATCTCATCACATCAAAACTAATGTTTCTTTAGTAAGCATAGGGAAAATGAAGAGACTCATGAGTGCAAGTAAATATTTTTTTTTATCATAGTGAAACAGAAAAAGGAAGACATAACAAATACTTTATCAGGTTATGATCCAAATCATAAATATGAGTTGATCAACATCATATCTAATTATGATGAGTTGTTCTAGGAACCTATAGGGTTGCCTCCAAAAAGAGAGGTTGAACATGAAATATATTTGTAGCAAGATGCTCATGTTCTGAACATTGGAATGTGCAGATCATCAGTAATCAAGTATGCAAAAATAAAGAAGCAAGTTCAAGAGTTTCTCGATAAAGGAATCATCAGACCAAGGTCTTCTCCATGTGGTTCTCCTATTGTTTTAGTTTCAAAGAAATATGGCACATGGAGGATGTGTATTGATTTTTGAGCATTGAACAAAATTACGGTAAAGAACCATTATACTCTTCCCAGAATAGATGATCTATTAGATCAACTAAAGAATGTTGTGTATTTCACTAAGTTGGACTTGAGAAGTGGTTACCATCAGATCATAATTTCAAAAGGCGACATATGGAAAACTACTTTCAAGACCAAGAAAGGCTTGTTCGAATGGTTGGTTATGCCATTTGGGTTATGTAACACACCAACAACATTTATGAGAGTGATGAATGATGTTTTCTGACCCCACATAGATGATTTTTTTTTATTGTACATCTAGACGATATATTGATCTTTAGTTGAAGATGGGAAGATCATATAAAGCATGTCAAGACAATCTTTGAACTCTTGAAGAAGGATAAGTTGTATATCAAGCTCTCTAAATGTGAATTTGGGAAAACTTATTTGGTATATCTTGGATACATTATAGGGAATGGTCAACTAAAGATACATCCCGCAAAAGTAGAAGTCATTGTAAAATGGTCCAAGCCAACTACTGACACTGAAGTTAGGAGCTTCTTAAGAGAAATACAGTACTGGAGAAAATTCATCGCTAATTTCTCATACATAGCAACACCTCTACATGCATTATCAAGTGTTAAGAAAGTCTTTCAATGGGGAGGCAAGAAGTAAAAATCCTTCAAGACATTGAAGGAAAAGATAAGAACCACACCAGTTTTGGCTCTGCCATATCTACAACAACCATTTGAAATTCAAACCGATGCAAGAGAATATTCCATGGGAGAAGTCTTCATTCAACGAGGTAAACCTATATGTTATCATTATGAGACTTTCACTCAAGCTGTGATTAACTATCCAACATATGATAAGGAACTTTATGCATTGGTACATAGTGTAAACAAATGGAATCATTTCTTAATGGGAAAGGAGACAATAATTCATACCGATCACCAATCATTCTGGTATTTGCAGTCAAATACCAAGCTACAACAGTCACGACACTTTAGGTGGATGGGTTTTTTATAACAGTTTCATTTGGTAATCAAGTATAAGAAGGGTATTCATAACAAGGTTGCAGATATGTTGTCAAGACCAATAATAATGCATCCACAATACTCAGTTATAATCCTTTAGCACATAAAAGTTATGTAAAAGAATATGCTAGGGACAGTGATTTTAAAGAAGTATATGATGCATTAACTCACAACAATCAATAGTCATATTATCGTATGCATGGATTTTTTTTATATCATCTTAGAAAATTATGTATACCAAGAGATGAAAGAGTGAATATAATCAGAGAAACCCATACCTCTCTCATCTTTGGTGATTTCAGGGTTGGTAAGACCGTTGCATAGTTACAAAGGTATTGTTATTCACCTCAGATGAATGAGACAGTTTCCAAGTATATCAAAGGGTGTGTTATGTGTTCCACAAGTAAGCCTAACAACATAAAGCTAGGATTATATACACCACTTCCAATACCTTCTAAGCCATGGGAAAGTATCTCCATGGACTTTGTAGGAGGATTGTCAATGTTCAGGATAGGTCATGATTATCTATATGTTGTGGTGGATAGATTCAGCAAGATGTGTATTCCAATTCCATGCAAAAAATAGGTCACAACTAAATAGAAAACACAAATGTTCTTCACTAATTTATGGGTTCATTTTGGACTTCCTACATCTATAATATCATATCAAGACTCTCACTTTTTGGGAAAGTTTTGATCTCATTTATGGGAACTAATGGACACTAAATTGAAGAAGAGCACTACTTTTCATCCATAGACAGATGGATAGACAGAGGTGGTGAACATAATAGTGGTACATCTACTTCAAGGATACTGCAACAAGCATCCTAAATTATGGGATGAACAATTACCTTATATACAACATGCCTACAATCATGCCATGCATTCTTCTACTCAGAAAACTCCTTTTGAAGTATGTTTGGGGTACTTGCCTAAATCACCTATGGAGTTTGTTTTTGGAGAAGTAGGTAAAGAATATGGACATGATGATATAGATAAAGATAAAAGGTCCATTCAAAATATTCAATATGTACATCAAGCAGTATAGTAACAATTGGAGAAGAGCCATGCAAAGTATAAGGCAAGACACAACAAACATCAGGTTGATCATCAGTTTGAAGTCGATGATCAAGTATGATTATATATCAGAAAAGATAGAATTAAAGGTGAAGGTAAAAATTTAAGACCAATACGAAGTGGTCCATTCAAAATCTTGGAAAATATTGGTACTAATTCCTTTCGTTTAGATCTACCAATATACATGCAAATGTATTTAGTGGTAAATGTTGGGAATTTGAAGCTTTATGAGCCTCCTATGATTACAGATGAATATGAAAATATTTAGGTTCCAACAGTTGATGGTTTTGCTCAAGAATATTTGGACGATCTACATGAAGATGTCGTTCTTGACTGGGGATAATTTTAAGGATGTAAATTTATATTAAAATGTAGAAACATGGGTTAATCTTACTAGTCCTTAATATGCAAAATGTAAAATGTTTGACGAAAGTTTTGTAAAAATATTCAAATTTCTAAGGATTTTATAGTTTCTATAAAATTTTGACGATTTTTAAGGTAAAATAATTTTATTCTATGGAATTTGGGTGATTTTTTTTTAGAAAAAAATGGAAACTTGTGAATCTTTTTTTGGGAAAAACCATGGAAAATTAGCCCATTTGTGAAATTTATCCCCTAAAATAATTTATGTTCTCGATAAAAGAATTAGAAATTCACAGCGAGGTGATGTGGAATATATTTGAGTTTGTGTTAAAGGGTAAAACCAAGTAACTAAAAATGGATGGAGATTGGAAGGGTGAGGGAACTCTACCCGCTCTTAATTGTTGAGTAATAAAAAATTTTGGTGGTCCAAAAGTTTTCCAATGGGAAGGAATGATCCACAAATGATCGTATGAAAAATTTATGAGCAGTCAAAGTTCTAGTCAAACTAGGTCAAAGGTCAAATTCCACATGGGAAAAAGGGTGACATGTGGCGCATGATTGTTGGCAGCTGACTGGGAAAGGTACAATCCAAGTGGTTCAACTACAGGTTGAAAAGTGGCACATAAGTGGTCCACTCCTATGATGGCGTGTTGCAAGGATGAGCCAATGAGAGGTCACCACATGGAAACCTCCCATTGTCCTATATTGGTTTAAGTTATGTAAAAATTATGGAGTCGATGGGGGTCGAACCCACGACCTCCATAATCTCCTAAATCTTTACACCAAACTTTATCACCAATACACCATGCATTTGTTACTTAACATCACATGGTTGCAAAACTATTTAAATTTCTATTAAATTTTGATTGGGTGGAAAAGGGGTCAAGGGCCTAATACCTCGACCCTAGCCCATGGTTCATTGGATTCCATATAACCAACACCTATTATCACGCGAGGGTTGCAACACATATGTTATTTTTAATATATGGTTTTAACCATATGACAAACTGTTCAACAAAAAGCGCAGGAATATATGGTAGTCAGTGGGGATTGAACCCCCAACTTACTATATATTAGCCCCACGACTCAACCAACAAGCTATACATATGATTTGTTAAAACAAACCATCTTCCTTATATGTTGGACAACTAAGAGGGGGGGTGAATCAGTTGTTACTGTGCTTAAACAATTATATCCATTTTTTAAATTTATTACATAACTTCTCAATGATGATCACAATAAAGAAGCAGTAGAGTATTCAACATCAATCACACACATGTATAGTACAGAGACAGATATTCCCGAGGAAACCCATAAAGGGTGAAAACCTCTTATTCTTTATATGATAATTATTTTCAGTACATTATCATTCTTATGAGCACCAACTCATAATGAGGCTACCACCTCTATTTTGCAAGTTGCTACTTGTTGAGAGAACTAACTCTCTAATTTCTCTAGAACCCACTAGAAGGAAGTACCAACTCCCTCACTGCTCCAACACCAACTGGATGGAAGCACCAACTTCTAGTCACATAGGAACCAACTTGTATAACAGAGAACCAATGTTCTCCCTAGCACCACCCTGCCACCTTGGTTTCTCTGGATGCTACTAGATGGTAGCTACAAATCCCTATGTTCAAGCACCCACTTGACACTCAGAGGACAATAGTCCTCCCTAGAACCTCCCAACCACTCTGAAATATAAAAATTTTCTTTCTATGAATTTATTACAGTGATTCAATAGTTGTCATTGGCTTACCAGGATTATCAATGTTCTACTATGCTTCTTTGCTCTCCTGTATCAATGTCTCTTTGCTTACATATCCTTGAGATTTTTGATCTTCTGCTATATCTTTTCATGTCCATCTCATCCTTCTTTTACTGTATCAATTATGCATCTCTATTCTTTCCTTTTGCTGCGCTGCTTCTCCTCTAGACTCCCTTCTTCTACCTGCATAACACACTCTTAAAAATCGCAGCCCCAATCTCTAGCTCCTCCCTTAAACCTTCGATGATGTGACCAATGGCTGTGACCACACCCCTATTCAAAAAGGCATTTCACAATTTCACATTTCGGGTTTTCTCCCGTGAGTCTCCTTGATTCCTCATATTGAAAACCCCAAAATGGAGCTTGGCTTCTCTAGCTCCTTCCTCCAACGTGACCACCAGCGGTGACCACAACTTAACTCGAAACTACATTTCGCAATTTCATGTTTCAGGATTCTCTTGTGAGTCCCTTGACTCCTCCAACTTTCAGTACCCGAAATGGAGCCTAGCTATGCTAGCTCCTTCCACTCACGTGACCACGGGCGGTGACCAGGGGCCAAGTCCAAAAATGCATTTTGCATTTCATGTTTTGGCGATTCTATGAAGAGTCGTCTCGACTCTCCATGTCGCAAACTCTGAAATGGAGCTTGGAAGCTCTAGCTTTACTCTCCATCTCTCGACGATGTGACCATGAGATATGACCACTTACTAGTCAGTTGAGCGCTTCAATCTTCAGATCAATGGTGCACGATCCGTGGTGATCGGACGACTATCCTCCGTCCTGGAACTTCAACTTTCGGGACTTTGGGGGAGTATTGATTCTAAAACTCCTGAAACTAAACTCCGAGAGTGACTTCATTCTTGCGTCACTCAATGACGTGTCATAAGCCGAGTGGCTGCCACGTGTCACTCAGAATTGTGATTTCCAGTGGCCTAAAATGCTGAGTAAACTCGACACTTGTCCTTGTATGATTGTGTAGCATGTCCTAGCTGACGTAGAATGCCACCTGTCCTTTCTAACGTGGCATGTCATGAACTACCTCCTGGATCTAATGGCCCAGATTCATCCTTGGTCCAACGGATAAGATTATTTCAAGATTTCTCATATAGTGAGTTTGAGAGGTTATAACACCTTGTTCCTTTGACTTTCCAGTCAGCAAAGAGATGATCTTTCGCCACGTGTCCTTCTTGGATCGACGAACCAGATTTCTCCTCAATCCGATGGCTCGGATCATTTCGTGTTTCGCGAGTTGGAAGAATATAGCACCTCGTGCCTTTGACTTTCCAGTCAGCAAAATGATGATCTTTCGACATGTGTCCTCCGGATCCAATGACCCACAACTTTCCTCGATGGACGACCAAGATTCCTTCACATTTTTGGAGATTTGGATGACTCATGGTCTTATCCGCCTTGCAGCTTCACCAGATCTAACAGCTGCTGGTCCTTTGTAATTAATCCAGATCTAACGGCCTAGATCTTATCGCGATTTCACATATCGTAAGTTGGAAGGTTAGATAGATTCCTTCCTTTAACTTTCCAGTCAGCGAAATGCTGAACTGTAGCCACGTGTCCTGCTCGATGATGGACGGTCCTCCTATTTTTGGGACTTTGTAAGCTCGCTTCATGTTGAACTTTAAAGATCATGCAGGTTCTCCTATATCCAATGCCAGTCGGTCCCCGCGCTCAGATATAATGCTTGAGATCTGTCCTCCATCTGCGCACTCCTCATGTTTGAATTTAGATCTGACGACTATTGAGAATTGAAAATGGGTGATCCAACGATCACTATTTCTTCTCCTCTCGAGCTTCACCTTACTTTGTGTTCTTTCCATCAATGACAAGCGCATTGTTCCTATGAACATGCCAACAATATCCCCCTTTGGAATTTATGGCAACCCTGAAAGGCTACACTATTCTTCTTAGACCTCGATCTCCAACTATAACATCCATTCATGTTGTTCTTCTCCCCCTTTGACATCAATGTTAAAGAAAAAACACACTCCCCCTGAGCTGTTGCAGTAATTTTTCGGAGGTATCAGATATTCAACCAACACAAACCCCCCATAATAGGATGGATTCTCTTTAGATGTGAGACAAGATGACACCCAACTTCTGACAGAGATATTCAAAAGGTGTCTTGGCTAGGGGTTTTGTAAATATTTCTGCAATTTGTTCTATGGTTGGAATGTAATGAACTTGAACAATCTAATTGGTGACCTTCTCTCTTAGAAAATGGTATTTTATGGGAATATGCTTGGTCTTGGAGTGGAATACATGATTCTTTGACACACTTATGGAACTTGTGTTATCACAATGAATTGGGATCGGTGCAGTATATTTTACCTCCAAGTATACAAGTGTCTATAACATCCATAATACCTGAGTGCAACAAGTAGCAATAGAAATGTATTCTGCCTCTGTAGTTGATAAAGAAATGGAACCTTGCTTTTTTCTCAACCACGCTACTAAAGAATCTCCTAAGAAGAACACACCTCCACTCGTGCTTTTCCTTTCATCCATGTAGTTATCCCAATCAACATATGAGTAGACTTATAAATGAAAATTTTGATTCTTAGGATACCATAGGCCATAGTTCATTGTTTCTTTCAAATATCTGAATATCCTTTTGACAGCTAGCAAATGACTCTGTTTAGGTGCAGACTGATATCTTCCCACCATTCCAACAACATGCATTATGTCTGGAAGACATGTTGTGATGTACAACAGGCTGCCTATCATTGACCTATATGGACTTTGATCAACATCAGGTGAGTCATCATCCTTGCTTAATTTGCATCCAGTAACCATAGGTGTGCCCACAATTTTAGAATCTTCCATTTGAAACCTTTTCAACATTTCTCTTAGATATTTTTCTTGAGAAATGAACATTCCTTCAGACCTCTAAGTAATTTGCATACCAAGAAAAAATGACAATTCACCTATCATAGACATTTCAAACTTAGACTCCATGGCAGAAGCAAACCATTGTACCAATGAATCCTTATTACATATGAAGATGATGTCATCTACATAGACCAACATGATGAGCAAATCATTACCCTCTGTTTTGATATATAGATTGTTGTCAATTGTTCCTCTCTTGAACCCTTTGTCTTGGAGATACGTATCTAGTCTATGATACCAGACACAAGGGGCTTGTTTTAACCCATATAAAGATTTCTTCAGCTTGCATACAAAGTCAGGGTTATCAGATAGTTCGAAACCCTCTTGTTGTTCCATATAGACTTCTTCATTTAAATCTCCATTTAGAAAAGCTAACTTGACATCCATTTGATAGACTTTAAATGTTTTATGACAAGCATAGGAAAGAAATATTTTGATAGCTTCTAATCTTTCTAGGGGCACAAATGTTTCATCAAAATCCAGTCCTTCTATTTGAGCATAGCCTTTACAGACCAATCTTGCTTTGTTCCTAACAACTTGTCCCTGCTCATTCAACTTATTCTTAAAGATCCATTTGGATTCTATGACATTTTTATCTACTAGTCTAGGAACAAGTTCCCAAGTGTCAATCTTTTCAATCTAGTCCAGTTCCTCATTCATTGATTTTAACCAATTTATGTCTTCACTGGCTTCATTAAAGTTCTTGGGTTCCACCATGGATATGAAGGCTATATGTGATTTCTCGGTGTCTTTGATTATCCTTCTCCTGGTTTGTACACCTTTTTCTTTATCACCAATTATCTGACTTGCAGGATGATTCTTTTGAGTAATTATGGAGGAAGGATTTGATGTTGTCTGCTGGTTTGAATCTGCCTGAGTATTAATATCTTCATCTAATTCAAAGTCTTCTTTTTCTGATTCTTGGACCTGTTCATCTTCATCTTTACCTGTGTCCTCTGAAGAAGAATCAATATTGCTCACCTCTATTATTGGGACTCCTTCATCAACCTTTAAATCAATGCAATCAACTAATTTGCACAATCTTTTATTAAAGCATCTATATCCTTTACTATTGGTAGAATATCCTAAGCAGATGCCTTCATCAATCATGTCATCATATTTGCCAAGGTTTTCATTTTTATTCTTTATGTAGCACTCACTCCCAAAGACTTTGAAGTGTTTTATTGAAGAAAGTCTTCCATACCACATTTCATAGGGCGTTTTTTCACTATTTGGTCTAAGGTGGGATTTGTTAAGAACATGGACTGCTGTGTGTATTGCTTCTACCTAGTAGGTTTGACCAATATTCTTCTCATTCATCATTGACCTGGCCATTTGCTGAACTGTTCTGTTTTTCCTTTCAACTACTCTATTTTTCTTTGGAGTTCCTAAGACAATGTATTCTCTCTTGATCCCATGTTTATCACATAATTCCTTGAAATCACTTGACATAAATTCTCCTCGTCTGTCTGATCTTACGACCTTTAATCTGTTGTCTGTTTGATTTTCTGTTAAAGCCTTAAATATTTTAAATTTCTCAAATGCTTCAGATTTTTATTTGAGAAAAGAAACCCAAGTGAGTCTGGAGTAATCATCAATGATTAGGATGAAGTAGTTTTCCTTCCCTGTGCCTTCTTGTCTTGATGGTCCACATAAATCCATATGAACTAATTGGAGTTGTTTCTCTGTTGAAGTAGAGCTCTTGGATTTAAATTGTGTCCTGGTTAGCTTTCCTACTTGGTAGGGTTTACACACAAAATCTTGTGGCTTTGATAGTCTTGGAAGATATTTCACTGCCTCAAGATTTTTGAGCTTGATTAAATGATCAAAGTTTATATGTCCAAGTCTCCTATGCCATAACCATCTCTCATCATGTTTTCTTAGATGACACTCTTCTCTATCTTCTTTCAAAACATATACATTATTTTCTGTCCTTATGCCTTTAGCCACCACTTGTCCTCAGTTTACAGACTTTATCTTGCAGTCCTTGGAAGTGAACACCACTTCACATCATCTGTCACACATTTGACTTACACTGAGCAGATTATGTTTCAACCCATCTACAAGAAGAACATTTTGGGATTTTCCTTTTCCATTGCTTAAACTCACTATCCCTTTACCCTTGATTTTACCTGGAGCATCATTTCCAAAGGTTATGTTTCCTAATTTACTTTCACTTAAAGATAGAAACTTACCTTTGTCTCTCGTCATATGTTTGGAGCATCCACTATATATATACCAAGGGTTATTTTGTCTTTGAGCTGACAACACTAATCCACACTTGTCACTTTCTTTCTTCTTCCAACCCTTGACATTTTTAGCAGAGGGATTCAAATATGGTTCATAGTTCTTTAAGCAACAATCAACAACTTTATGTCCATAATTATGACATATGTAACATTCTGGTTCATTGAATAAGGGATCATAACGATTGTTATGCTTAACCTATGTCCTTTTCCCATCCATCAAGTGATTTGCAGTCTGTGATGGTTTGTTACTTGGATGTCTCATTCTTTGTTGTGGAAGTTATCTATACCTTGAATGTCTTGATTTCTCATATCTCAATTTTAAAGAATAGTTTACAGATTTATGACCAAAGTTAGAAAAGAAAAAACAATATCCATAGAAAAAACCTTGGTACCTGGAAAATGGTTGTCTTCTTTGAGAAGGTCGATTTCTTCCATGCTGATGATTTCTTTGAACAGAGAGTACATTATTTCTTTGATCTATAGTTTTAATTCTGGTACCTCTTTTGTTACTCCTCCAGGGCCGTTGATTATCTTCTTTTGTTTCTGCAGGTTTTTTGTTGTCATAGATGGTAGATTTGACAAACTTGATGGGATCTTTGTTGCTTGACTGATAACTACTTGATCCCTCTTCATAACCCATACCTATTTTCATCTTTGGGTTTCTTTGCTGATTCAGAATGGTGGCCAATTCTTCTGAGGCTTTGATACTTGACAGATTTTGATGATACAAGGATTGAAACTTCTCCATCTCTTTCCTAGTTTTCACTACTTCCTCCAGAGCTTCACATCTTGCCTTCTTTTCTGATAACTATTGTTTCAGAATGTATTCGATTTTCTTTGCCTCTTCTAATTCCACTTTTAGTAGGGCAAAGTTTTCATCAATTTCTTTACTGCCTTTCTTGAACTGTATCAACAATTGTTTTTGCTTTCTTGTCTTAATTCTAAGTTTGTCAAGCTCTTATAGTGCACTGATCAATTCTCCTTCCAGGTCAACCACAACTTCTTCTTCATTAGCATCACTTTCTGTTCTTTTATTATCATAATCCTCTTTGGCCATAGGTATGAATTGATTTAGTTTATGTTCAATAAAGGAGTCATTGTCTTCATCATCTGAAGGATCATCATCATTTTTTACACAAAGACTTTTCTTCTTAAAATTATTCTCTTTAAAGAAATTTATGTGTTTGTGCTTCTCCTCCTCATCATATGTCCAATACTTTCTTTTGTGAGGACATTTATTTATAAAATGACCTATCTTACCACAATTGAAACATTTGAAAGGCAATTTACCTTTGTATTTTCCTGGTCCCTTCTCCAGTCTTCTCACAAATTTTGCTTCAATTTCATCAGGCTCAAAATCCTCATTCTTGTCTGCCTTAAATGATGCTTCTATAGAGGTGGGTTTATCTTTAACTATTCTCATTTCATATGCAGCCAACATTCCTAGAAGTTGATCAAAATCCAAGGCTTTTATATCATTAAGTTCTTCTATAGCAGATACCTTTGGGTTGAACCTATCTGGTAGAGATCTCAAAATTTTCTGAACTAAAGAAGGTTCCTCAATTTTTTCATCAAGTGCTTTCATTGCATTTACCAGTTCTTCAACTCTCAGAAAGTACTTTCCAACAGTTTCATCCTTTTTCATCTTCAGTTGTTCAAACTGTACTCTTTAGTTTTGAAGCTTGGCATCCTTTACCTTCTCATTACCTTCATAACTGCTAATGAGTTTGTCCCACATTTCTTTGGCAGTTTCTAGGCGCATAACTGTTACACATCCAAATCACTCAACTGGATAAGTGTCGCACATACCTCTCACTTGTCACAAGTGTCGCAACTCCTGTACAACTTGTCACAAATGTCGCAAGTTGGTCATAAGAGTGTCGTAAATACTGTTGAATCATGTTGCCTCAATGACGACATCACAGAGGCACTTGGGACATCTCATTTACTCAATGTGAAGGAAGGAAACTGGTCTACTGAAGTCAAACATCTCTCAATACCTTAGAA
>JZKD02S1428325.1:67280-92730 GCA_000966675.3 Picea glauca
GATAGATTCGAAAGAAATTCAGTGTCCATGATAAGCACTTTTCTGTCTAGGGTTAAGGTCAAACCTTAGAGGTCGATCTACTTGTCCGCAGGCAGATTTTCCTACAACAATAACTTTTACAAATTCTGCTTCTGCAAGCCCACTCAAGATAGCATTCATAGCCTTAGTGTTGAAGCTGAATTCTAGTTTGTCATCCTTATTAGCTAGTACAATTGGCTTTACATAACTAGTATCTACCACATCCTAGGCATCTGCACCTAAAGCCATTATGTAGGTTTTGATTCTAACTTTCCAGAAGGCAAAGTTTGTTCCATTGAACAGAGGGGCCTTATTGGTTTAAGTTCCTTCATGGATTGACATGTTTAAGCTCTAGAATATAGCCTTAGATAAAAGGGCTGACTCTGATACCAATTTTTGGACAACTGAGAATGGGGGTGAATTAGTTGTTACTGTGCTTAAACAATTATATCCATTTTTAAAATTTATTACAGAACTTCTCAATGATGATCACAATAAATAAGCAGTAGAGTATTCAACATCAATCACACAAATGTATAGTACAGAGACATATATTCCTGAGGAAACCCATAAAGGGTGAAAACCTCTTCTTCTTTATATGATAATTATTTTCTATACATTATCATTCTTATGAGCACCAACTCATAATGAGGTTGTCACCTCTATTTTGCAAGTTGCTACTTGTTGAGAACACCAACTCTATAGTTTCTCTAGCATCCAGTAGAAGGAAGTACCAACTCCCTCACTGCTCCAACACCAACTGGATGGAAGCACCAACTTCCAGTCACATAGGCACCAACCTGTACAACAGAGAACCAATGTTCTCCCTTGCACCACCCTACCACCCTGGTTTCTATGGCTGCTACTAGATGGTAGCTACAACTCCCTGCGTTCAAGCACTCACTTGACACTTAGAGGACAACAGTCCTACCTAGCACCTCCCAACCACCTTGAAATATAAAACTTTGCTTTCTGTTAATTTATTACAGTGATTCAATAGTTGTCATTGGCTTACCAAGCTTATCAATGTTCTGCTATGCTGCTCTGCTCTCCTGTATCAGTGTCTCTCTTCTTGCATCTCCTTTAGCTTTCTGATCTTCTGCTATATCTCTACATGTCCATCTTAGCCTTATTTTACTATATCAGTTATGCATCTCTTTTCTTTCCTTCTGATGCATTGTTTCTCCTCTAGACTCCCTTATTCTACCTGCATAACACACTCTTACAAATCGCAGCCCCAATCTCTTCTTTGTTCTGCATTTTTATTGTCTCTTTTCACCTTTTACATGATGTATGTGCTATCCCACTGCATACACTTCACTGCGTTCATCATAAATGGCCCTTCTCCTGAGATCTTTTGTCTTTACTAACTATAACAGTCTTCGACCCTTTTCCATCTGTCAGTTGACTCTATGATGAGTTTACACTCCACTGGCAATTGCCTCAAGACTCTTTGTCTTCTCTGTCGATCACCTTGAATACTCTTTGGATTATTTGGCAAAAACCATCAACGGTCTCTAACAGTTACACTGAGGCTCTTCGGCCCCTCTGACAACCACCCTACAACTCCTCAAATTCTTTGGCAGATGCAATCACTTCATTCTAGCAGTTACTGAGAGAAACTCCACATGTTCATGCATTTTGGTGCCTTCTCTCTTTTTGAAGAAAAATTCACAGTGGGCGCTAGCTCTTCTGGCTAATCCCCTTCCTTTCAGGTGACCTCTGGCAGTGACCAAATGCCTATTCATAAGGCGCTTTCATGACTCGTGTTTCGGGAATCTGGGGATGAGGCATCTCGACTCTCCAAGTCGCAATCTCTGAAATGGAGCTTAGCTACATGCTAACTCCTCCCTTAAACCTTCGATGATGTGACCAATGGCTGTGACCACAACCCTATTCAAAAAGGCATTTCGCGATTTCGCATTTTTGGTTTTCTCCCGTGAGTCTCCTTGAATCCTCATATTGCAAACCCTGAAATGGAGCTTGGCTGCTCTAGCTCCTTCCTCCAACGTGACCACCGATGGTGACCACAGCTTAACTTGAAACTACATTTCACAATTTTGAGTTTTGTGGATTCTCCTGTGAGTCCCTTGACTACTCCAACTTTCGGTACCCAAAATGGATCCTAGCTATGTTAACTCCTTCCACTAACATGACCACGGGCAGTGACCAGGGGCCAAGTCCGAAAATGCATTTCGCATTTCGCGTTTCAGGAATTCTATGAAGAGTCATCTCAAATATCCATGTCACAAACTCTAAAATGGAGCTTGGAAAATCTAGCTCTGCTCTCCATCTCTTGACGATGTGACCGCAGGATATGACCACTGGCTAGTCATTTGAGCGCTTCGCTCTTCAAATCAATGGTCCATGATTCGTGGTGATCGAACGAATATCCTCCATCCTGGAACTTTAGCTTTCGGGACTTTGGGGGAGTATTGATGCTAACACTCTCGTAGTGACGTCATTATTGTGTCACTCAATGATGTGTCATAAGATGAGTGGTTGCCACGTGTCACTCAGAATTGTGATTTTCAGTGGCCTGAAATGTTGACTAAACTTGACACTTGTCCTTGTATGATTGCGCCATGTGTCCTTGCTGACGTAGACTACCACTTTTCCTTTGTGATGTGGTCTGTCATGAACTACCTCCTGGATCTAATGGCCCAGATTCATCCTTGATCCAATGGCTAAGATTATTTCACAATTTTTCATATCACGAGTTCGAGAGGTTAGAACACCTCGTTCCTTTGACTTTCTAGTTAGCGAAGAGATGATCTTTCGCCACGTGTCCTTCTTGGATCAATGGACTAGATTTCTCCTCGATCTGATGGCTCAGATCATTTCACCATTTCATGTTTTGTGAGTTGGAAGAATAGATCACCTCGTGCCTTTGACTTTCCAGTCAGCGAAATGATGATCTTTCGACATGTGTCCTCCAGATCCAATGAACCACAACTGTCCTCGATGGATGACCATGATTCCTACATAGTTTTGGAGATTTGGATGACTTCTGGTCTTATCCGCCTTGCAACTTTACCAGATCTAACGATTGCTGGTCCTTCGTAATTAATCCATATATGACGGCCCAAATCTTATCATGATTTTGCATATCACAAGTTGGAAGGTTAGAGAGCTTCCTTCCTTTGACTTTCCAGTTAGTGAAATGTTGAACTTTAGCCATGTGTCCTTCCTGATGATGGACGGTCCTACTATTATTGAGACTTTGTAAGCCCGCTTCATGTTGAACTTTAAAGATTGTGAAGGTTCTCCTAGATCCGACAATGGTCGGTCCCCGCACTCAGAACTAATTCTTGAGATATGTCCTCTATCTGCGTGCTCCTCCTGTCTAAATTCAGATCTAATGGCCATCAAGAATTCAGAATGGGTGATCCAACGATCACTGTCGCTTCTCCTCTCGAGCTTCTCCTTCCTGTGTGTTCTTGCCATCAATTACAAGCGCATTGTTCCCGTGAGCATGCCAACATTATAGTTAAAGCATGCCACAAAATTCGATGTCTGGTTAGGGGCCTGCACCCTATTTAATGAGTGCATAGACCAAGGATTGTACACACTAATGAATGCATAGTTTAGTATTGTAATTCATTCCTGAGGGTATCTAATTTATGAGGCTACACCGTAAAGAATCCCAGGTGGTGATTTGATATATTTTCAATAATTCTATACTCATCTTGCGCAATTTTTCACTAGGAATCCAACAGTGCACTCCATTTTTTCATTTGAGAAACATATAAAAAGGTCATTGTAAAACACAAGTATTTGATCATTAATAAATAAGGTTTCTATTGGAATCAGACTTGGACAGGTAGCCCAAATTGGATGAACTCCGCTTTTTCCAACTTGTGTATGTGATTTCTTTATTGTTGTTCATTTCAAGCTCAATTATTTTCCAAGTCATTTTATCATTAAAGTGGATTTGGTTAGATAAGTTCTTCACATGTAACTCCCAACCTACAGTGTTACCTAACCCTTTCCCATGTAAGCAACAACAAATGGTTGCAAAAAATCCTCCCCCTCTACAAGGGGGAAACACATGTCATTCCCACCATGGGGATGCCTCCTCAAGCACCACTCATGTTTTTATGTGTAAGGAGATGGTTAGTCTAACGTATAGAGCCAAGACATACTCATACATAAAATCCTGCTAGTGTGGGTGCTGCCGATAATCCATTCACTTCCACTCCTCCTCCATCTTCCACCCCTCTTCATATCAAGAGGCTTGTTGCTGACTGAATTTTTTACCTTCCCAAGGGCACAATTCGAAAGTCAATTTTTAATCCAAGTTCCCACACCGCTAAAAACTACAACATTGTTGAAGATTTGGCACAAGCACCTTTTGTTATGTTGACACTCAAAGTTCTACATAACTGTCCAAGTCAACATAGAACCTTGTTGTCAACCATTGGAGCTATGGACCCAGAGGCATCAAATATGATTATGTTTAATTTGGAGTATTTTAAATAGAGGCCGTCCCACCACCTGACATTTCAAATTCAAACTATGGTTCATGGGAAGAACATCCATCGCATTGTTTGGATGAAGGAGACTCCACCTATGTCATGTCACTATCTTGTTGGAGAGCCACTGGTTCTCTTGAACTTAACCAGTCTCCCACTACCCTTAAAGTGTTTGATGGATGTGATTTCCAACCTTATGGACTCTTGCAATATTTGTTGTGGAATTAAAGGGAAAAACCATTTATGTCGACATTAAAGTGGTTGATGCACCCTTGGATTATAATTTATTTCTTGGTCGTATTTGGTTATATGCAATGACTTTCGTCGCATCTTAGGTATTTCACCTTTTGCAATTTCCCCATCAAGGGAAAATGGTGACCATTAACCAAATTGACTATTGCATGCCATATATCAATAACCACTCAAAAAATAATATCCCTTTCTTGGGACATTCTAATATTGAGTATGAAAGTGTGGGGGTAGGTCTACTTAGAGATTCCTCACTCATGGGAGTTTTTACCTTACCTCCCCCCAATCTCCCACATTAGGTTCCCATGTTAAACATGATTTCGACTATGGTACAATGATCCCCTAAATCGTTTGATCCTTGGGTAGTATCTAGCCAATCTGGAATTGAAACACTAGGTGACATCATGTCACTAAGTCCAGCAGAGTCCCATCTTCCACAACATTTGGTACCTAAAACTTCCCTTCCTTTGCCTATATCAGTTGATCCTCTTTCTCCCTCCCTCTTTGGTGACATTATTCCTATTGGTAACTAGAGTCTAAGCGAGTGAAAAAGAAGAGTTGACACACAAACTGAAGCTTGGGGGGCATGTCTCCAACCTTTGGACATCATACTAAAGCTAAGCCACCAACTTCTTATGATGATGCTATGAGAAAAGTACCAACCTCTAGACATCATGTTGGGAAAAAACCCACAAATAGGTATCAATCAACGTACCAGCCTCTGGACATCATGTTAGGAATAGGCTCTTTCATGGGTATTATAACAAGCATAGTTTATTCTCAATTTCAAGATCATTAAAAATGAAACCAATCCATAGCACAATTTCAGTCTTTGTTTCAAGTTCGTTAAAAAATGAAGCAGGAATCCCAAGCATAGTTCATTTTCGATTTCAAGCTCATTAAAAAATGAAACCAACCTCGAGCATAATTTCATTCTTTGTTTCAATCTTGTTATAAAATGAAGCAAACTACGAGCATACTTCATCGTTCCTAGAGCTCGTTCAACCATGAAGAGTCGTATTTCGAGTGGTAGTTTACCCCCTTTTTGGTCATGTAAGACTAACTAAGGAAAATGTATACTCTAGTCAATCATGACTAGAAGTGTTCTCCCTTGTATTGTTTTACACTTTTTCGGGTTTGGGTAACTAAATTTATGAAAAGAACACCCTTGGAGTAATCTTTAAGATATTTTAAAACTCTCTAAACATGAAAAGACCACTGATCTTTCCTTCTTTGGGCTTGTAAAATTATGCATTGAAGGACCCATATAGGACATAACCCCTCTTTATTTAGGTTCATTAAACATGTGATGAGGGACTCATCAAAGATGAGCTATACCAGGAATATATTATCCTTCTCAAGATCATTAAAAAACAAAGAGGTACTCGCCAATCATGGTGGGGGGGGGNNNNGGGAATTTAAGGAAGTGGGTCAAGTTTTTGGAAAATATTATGGCATTTGTCTATTGTCTCCCTTGAACATGACACCTATTTTCATCTCATTTTACAGTTGGATAATCTACTTGTCTCTAAGTCATACCAATCCTATGAGTCCTCATACTCCTTCATCTCACTCAAAGAGTGCCTCGGTGATCGTCACACTATTTTTTGGTCTATCTCTTAGTCGAGTCAATTCTACCCAGTCATTTGTCGTGTCTCACAATGTTCAAGGGAAGTTTCACCTCAAACCAAGCATTCTACAGTATTACCATCTTTCATCCTCGTGTAAGTCCATACTCATTTAATCCACCATCTTACATCACTTTTCAATGTTCGTTTCATGTTTATGATGGGGGGCACATCATGGCCCTCCTTCGATGACTTTATTCCTGTCGACTTCAACACATTATATAGGAATTATACTTAGAAACTAGTTAGTACCTTGGAGCCTAGATGCCTCAAAGGCAGGTTTCCTAGCCTTTAACAGTAGGTTTACACCATTGGCCTCTAATCAAATGATTCCACGAATGTTCAAATTCAACTCATTTATTCACATTGGATGGAATGTACTAGGGTACCTTGGGAGTCATTGCCATCATTGTTGATTTCTCTCACACTTGTTAACGGTATACATTAAATGAGCGATAATCAAGTGGTTTCTTCCATGTTCGACATCAAGACACCTATTCACATGGCTAGAATCATATTTTTTCTGGATCGGGATGAAGACCCTGGGTTGGGTGCGCACTCTTTTATATGATTTTCCTAGGCTATGTTGGAGATCATTTTAGTATGCAGTAGATTCCAGTTTAACCATCATATTGGAAATCTCATTGATGAATATAATGTCACATAGATCCACTTTGTATTGGTCCATGGCTATGTTTTTTTCATATCGTAGCTCCATTATGTATTCTTTCATGGATACAATCAAATCATGCCATGGAGGTATGTATCCAAACTATACCTTTGGTGGCCATATCCTTAGTCAATACTTTCATGTATTCACAGTGTATTGGTCGATGACCATGCTTTGAGTCAGTTTATTCTGAGCATAGGTATTCCTTCCTTAGGGATGATACATATATATTGTTTGTTGTTTGTTTGCAGCTTCCACTAGGCTCTCCTACTCCAACACCCTTGCATTAATATTTTTGTAAAGTGTTTCGACCATCAGTTTCTCCTTTGACCTCACACTTTGGGGGGCATATGTTACACACCTAAATCTTGCACTTAAGTGTCGAATGCACCTTACTAGGTGTCACATTCACTTTATCAAGTTTCATATGCAACTTACTAAGTTTCACATGCATTTTATTAAGTGTCACAACTTTGACACCATGGAAGAAAATTTGTCATAATCCCTAGTCATTGTGGAGGAGAAAAAATCATCATGAGAATGTCGAAACCATACCTTTTTACCTTGATATTTTGACCATTTTTGAAGGTCAACTCTCCCCTTCCCATGTATAGGGAGCATTGTCAATGCCATGAGATTAGTGTTGGGGAAATGTTGAAGTGGTTAGAGGGAGTTATGGCTAACCCACCTTATTATAAGGGTTAGTTATGAGAAGATAAGGTCAGGGATACAATTCATATCTCATGGATCCATCTTAGGTAAATTCAATATCCATGAGATGAGATCAATCCCAACTTATGGAGCTAAATCGTCAACCATTTCCCCAAATACTCCATGATGGTTAAGCCTCCAACTCCTATATAATGAGTGAATTCCAAGGTGAAAAGGGGGGAGAATTTATGAGAAAATCATAATTATGATCTTCAAACATTTAGGAGAGGTATGGATATGAGAGCTTAGAGGAGTTTCTATAATGTCACCATTGGACCGTAAGTGATTCACTATGTCTTTCCATTAATACATAAATTGGCATATTCCCTTCATGTTTTGTGTCATTGGATCATGCATGTCTATTGTTGTGAGATTCATAATGGATAGATCTATTTTCACTTGAAAATATAGTGTAGAGGAAGGTGGTTTCTCTTTGTTGTTTGCAGGCTTTTCTTGCACCTAGGATCTTGGTCAACAAGGTCAAAAGGTTGGAGCAGCGATAACAACCGTAGTAAGAATGTAAGTCAACCAACTCTTTATTCTCATTTAATTGTTTAAATAAGTCTAAAGGGAAAGTAGTCACCATTTTTTTTCCTTCTGTCTTGGATCAAAGAGGGGGTCTTGATCCAAGTGGGGTTTCACCTGTTTGCAGGGGGAACTTTACCACAACAACATTTGTTTTGTTTTTTTGGCCTTTTTTGTGTTTTTCAGCCAATGGTTTTTCAATCCATTGTACTCTAATGTCAATTAAGGAATTAGGTGTAACACACCCGAGAATCACTTTTGGGTATATGCCATTGTAATTCACTTTGTCAAATACAACATTTTCAAAAATCCTCACTTTGCTCATTAAAACTATGATACCATTAGTTAGTTGATTTCAACCTTCCCAAAGACTCATATAACCTTATAATCATCTCTAATACCAATTCATAACACACCCATACCCCTTTCCAAGCTCTGATACCAATAGTAATAATATTTCCTACATATGAAACATTTATGCAATCCTAACAACATATAATTCCATGCATAATTATAATCGTTTATAGGATAAAATAATTAAGCACATATAAATACACATTTATCAACATAAAAGTGCATAACATAAAGAACACTTATATTCTATGAAATCACCAACTATTTGCGGACCTTAGATGTTCCACCCATCCACAGAAGCAGTTGTTATAGCACTCTCAACAATAGGTCACCCCCAAGTTGGGGCTATAACTCCACTAGGTAAAAGGATACCAGAGCCAACTAAGGTTTCATAATCAACACAAACAATGTCTAGACCAATGTACCAAACTCCAACAACAATTCCAACCTACAACTTCTCATTCCTTGTCATCCTGCATAGCCCAAAGAAGTGTACCTTGTTCTTTGCAACACAGTTCCTTGGATTGTCCCACTTCCCTTCAAGGGCTCCAATGCAAGTCAACTAGGAAGTCTTAAATATTTGCGGCTCCAGGGACTCCAATTTCTATAAATGAGTCTCTATGCACCCTCCATGCCTCACACTCAAGGAAACCTATCCCGAACAACTCTCCCTCGAGGGCTCCCACCTTCCCCAAGGAAACCCCAGGAGAATTGTGCACCCAAATCCACCTAGGATCCATAGGGTTGATAATTTCATAGGATTATAATGGCTCACTAGCTCATACCCATATTCTAGAGAAATAATGGTAAGAATGAATGATGATAATTATGGAATGAATGATTTTTCCACTAAAACCAAAGTTTAAATATGCATGTTCCCTTTTTGACAAGTGGAAACCAAGGAACCACTTTCCCCACCACTTGGAATCTTGTCCCATGACTTGAGAACTCAGGATAAAAACATGCTTAGGAATTAGGAATTAGGAATATATTATTATATTCCTTGTCTTAAGGCCCCTTTACTTAGTCCCTTTCCTTAATTCCCTAGCTTCCTTTCCATGTCATGGAGTCCTAGTCCCCCATACTCTCTTGTTTGATTTGGTATATAGTGGTGATGTATTCTATTAATATATCAAAGTGTAATTACAATTTACATTTCTAGGCTTGCTAGGCTTTCATCATAGTACAGGCTCTCCGACCTAGTATCACATAATCTCTCTAGCCCAAAACATGTATACACAAGCACTTTGACTCAACAACCATACTAGCTCACCAATCTACAAAAACATATGTACATATAAACATTTAAAACATGGGGGGACTGGGGGTATTACATTCCCCTCCCCCTTATTTATGCACCGTCCTTAGTACATTATATACACATGTGCAATAAAAAAAATTCAAAAAGTTGTGGGTACTCTCCCATAACATCCTTATATTCCTACGTAGTATCTTCAAGACTGTATTAGGTCCATTGGTGATTTTTTAACTACCGTGGATATTACACTAGATAGTTCATCACAATATATCTAATAAAATACTAAAATCTTTACTGTGAAGGTTAATTTCCTTTAGATCTCAAAATTCTTTAATTACTAGTTTTATGTTTAAAATGTATGAAATTTCTAAAATGAAAAAAATAGAGAACGTAAATAAATAATCACACACCATCCACAAATAAGCACAAGATATAACTTGAGAAACCCAATATAACATAAAACTCAACTAGAAGGTGAGGTTGCTCTGTTCTCTTTTCTTCAAATGCAAGTACAAAGAAAAAGACACTCTCTATGGAGTTGTCTTTGACACTATGGCCTATATGGCTACTACACAATCTCTCCTCCTCTGTTATGCTCTCAAAATACCACTCCTAGGTGCTCTGCTCAACTATGGAACAAATACAATGCTAAATAATGGAAACCCCTTCTCCTACATGGCTTGGTATTTAACTTCGCTTGATATCCATCTAGGGGTAGATTTTTGACTTCCTCAACCCTTAATTGCGAATTTTTTTTGGACCTTCTAGAATATTTTTGAAAGTCCATACATATATAGCCACATATGCATGAGTAATGGGGGATAATGTGGCATCCACTCGTATCATGGTGGTCAACACGGTAGGTCAACTTGTAAGAGGCATAAATTTTGCATACAAGCTCCGGTTGACGTGATTTTTGCATTGTTAGAAAGGTATCGATGTGTAGAATAACGTCAAGGGATCCTAGATAAATATAGGAAATTTTTTACCCAAAACAATGCCATTTTATGCCTCAAAATGTCTCTAATAGGTTTAAAACCCCAATTTTCCAAATTGGGACCTACCATTAAAATGAACTTGCAAGCTGATTCCTCTAATTTGTTCCACTTTGAAAGCATTGATATAGATGAAAAATAATATAATGATCTAATCCTGGTGAATTATAAGTTTACCAGGTCAATGACCCAATTATTGATCACTTTGACCTTTTTGTCCAATATGTGCATCGACTAGACCAAGACGTTTCCCTCGTGCTCTAACTGGGTCATAGTCCAATCAATTACATGGTTAGTATCAAGTACATACTTCTTAAGAAAAGACACATGAAACACATTATAAATACACATGGATGCAGGAAGTGCAAGAATGTATGCAATGGGACTAATCCTCTCTAGGATTTCAGATGATCCACAATATATTGTTGCTAGTTTAGGTAGCTTCCCAATTTTAGTGAATTCTTTTTATCTTTCACTTTCAAGAAGACATGATCTCCCACTCTGAACTCTCTGTGTGTCCTTCCTTCTTCTGCATAACCTTTCTGCTCGTCTTGTGTAGACTTCAAATTATGTTTGATTTTCACAATCTATTCTTCCATTTCCCTGAGTAACTTTGGCCCAATGATGGCCCTGTTAGTTGGTTTGTCCCAAATCGAAGGTGTGTTACATGATACATCTTCTTCCACATAATGATTCAAATGGACTCATCTTCAAAGAAGCTTGATACCCATTATTATAAACAAATTCAACTAAATGTAGATAATATGCTCATTTTGATGGCTTATCCATCACATATATCCTCAATCACTTGATTGACCATCTCTATTTTACCATCTGAATTTGGGTGATATGTTGTGCTAAAATTTAATTTTGTCCCAAATCCTTTAAATAATACCTTCTATAAAGTTGATGTGAACTTGAGATCTCTATCAAAAACAATTTCCTTGGGCACACCATGTAGTATGACAATTTTCCTCATGTACATATTTGTAATGTTGGTTTCTTTGTGAGTTAGCTTCAATGCAATAAAATGGACATCTTAGTTAATTTATCCACCACTACCATGATGAAATCATGATTCCTTATAGTGCTATGAAGTTTAGTAATAAAACCAATAGTGACAAATTCTTATTTCCACTCAGGAATGGGAAATGACTATAGAAATATAGTAGGATGTCTATGCTTAGCCTTTACCTTTTGGCACTCTAGACATCTAGTTGTGTAATAAACCAACTCTTTCTTCATTCTTGGCCAAAAGTATTGGCCCTTTATAGCTACAATTATTTTTTGATGTCCTAGGTGCACAACATAAGTTACACTATGCATTTCTCTTTGCACTAATTTTCCAGCGCTTTATATTTAAGAACATATACTTTATCCACGTACATGAGGAATCCATCCTCTTTCACCTCATAATATTTATAAATTTGTTGTGCATTACCTTTTTGTAATAATTCCTTTACTTGTAAATAGTGTTGATATGAATTTGCAGCTTCTAAAATTATGTCTTTTAAATTAGACATGTACATGTTAATGGTTATAGCATGCATCTCATGCACTCTCTTGAAAAGTGCATCAACCACTTTCTTTCCCTTTCCTTTTATATGCTTTATATCGAAGTCATATTCACTAAAGATTTATATCCATTTAAATTGTCTGACATTCAATGTTGGTAGTCCAAACAAATATTTCAGACCACTATGGTCTATCCTCAACTCAAATATTTTTCCAATGAGATAATTCCTCCACACATTTAAGGCATGAACTATGGTTTCCAACTCTAATTCATATGTGGCATAGTTCTTCACACACTCTTTCAACTTCCTTGACTCATAACATACCACATTCCCATTTTGTGTAAGGACTCCACCAATCACTTCCTTGTATGCATCATTGAACACAATGAAATTCTCCTATGGGTCAACAATCTTCAATATTGGTGCACTTGATAGTAAATTCTTTAAGTGATGAAATATTTATTCACATTCAGAAGTCTATTCAATTTCACACCCTTCTTTTGCAAAGAAGTAATTGGGTGTGCAATCTTTGAAAATTCTTCAATAAATATTGTATAATAACATGAAAGTCCCATTAATGATTTGGACTTCGTAGCATTATTTAGTGATTTCCATCCTTTAATGGATTCTATCTTCTCAGGATCAGTTGCTATCCCTTTCTATAAAATAATATGACCTAAATAATGAATCTTTCTATAATAAAATGAGCACTTTCTCAACTTGGCATACAATTGATTCTCCCTCAATACTTGTAGCACCATCCTTAAGTGGTTCTCATGCTCCTCCTATGTCTTTGAGTAGATGAGTATATCATCCAAGAAATAAATTACAAACTTGTCTAGAGAATAAGAAAACAATTACAAGTTTGTCCAAATATTCTCTGGACACTCCATTCATCAAACACATGAATATAACTAGTGCATTTGACAACCAAATTGGCACCACTACAAACTCATAATATCCATATATTTTCTTGAATGATGTATTGTTGATATCTTATTCTTTAATTCTATCTTGATGATATCCTAAACTCAAGTCAATCTTGGAAAATATCCTTTCACCTTTTAGCTGATCAAATAGATCATCAATCCTTGGAAAATGATATTTTTTCTTTATGGTAACCTTATTCAGCTACCTAAAATCAATGCATAGTCTTAAGTTTCCATCCTTCTTTTTCAAAAAGATCAATGGGAAACACCAAGGTGAGACACTTGGGAATAAATATCCCTTCTTCAAAAGTTCTTCAAGATGCATCTACAATTCCTTTAGCTCTAGTATGCTCATCCTATAAGGAGTCTTTTACACTAGGGAAACTCTAGGCACAAAATCAATGGAGAAACCAATGTATCTCTTTGGTGGAAACCCTATAATATCCCAAAATACATCCACATATTCTTTCAAAACTAGATGATCTTCAATACTTGGAATTTTATCTTTGTCTTCCTCTTCTACATGGGTTGCAAAAATCTGACATCCTTTTATATAACTCTTTTTCAACTGCATGGCTGGAAATTTTCTAATAGATACAGGCCATGGAATCCCTTGATATTTAATTTTTTTTCCTTCCTCATCAATATAAGTGAATGCAATATAGGACATCGTGATGATTTTCCAACCAATCCATACCAATTAAGAAATCATATGAACCCAAAGGTATGATATTCAGATATTCCTTTTTGTCAACTCTATTCATGTCCATTAGACAATCCTTAACCAACTCAATGATTCTTATTTTATCTCTAGTGGCTAGCTAGACCAACCAACATTTCACATGCTTACTTCTTTGCAAATGAAAATCCTCAACAATATTAGGATTTATGTAACTATGGATAGCTCTAGAATAAATCAAAATGGCTATGGGATGATTATTGATCTCACCTTCCACCTCAATCATGTGATATTGATGGTCTTCTTGCCTATTTTCCAAGGATGCATAAATACTTGGCATGCTTCTTCCCATGTCCTCAAATGTATCAACCTCCTGGATATTGTGAACAATCCTCATCTTTTCTCCTTTGTGAGGGAAATCCTTATAAATGTGGTATTCCTCACATCCCCAACATTTTATGGATTGTTGTCTTGGAATTTTTTCCAAAGACTCTGTCATCCTAGACTCATTTGATGTTGCATGTCCTTGAGAATTATTTCTGAAAAATGGTGGCTTATAGCCTTTCTTTCTTTTCTCCATATTTCATTTCGTCTTGTCGTCCCAAGACTTTTAGAAATATGACCTTCCTTTATTCTGCTCATAAATATACTTTTCTTTCCTTGTGGCTTCTTCTAGTGTATTGGGCTCATTAAAATTTATCTTATCACTGTAGAAAGAAGGTATCCCACTCAAAAATATTGGATTTTAACCTTATCATCCTTGATGAAGCCAACATATCTTAACAGTTCTAAAAAAATCCTCTCATACTCATCCATTGTAAAGTTTCCAAGATTAAGTTCAAATAATTCTTTCATCTTATTATCATAATAATGTTTTGACAAATATTTATTCTGAAAATACTTTTTAAACTATCTCCATGAGATCCTCTTCTCATCAATGTGCTTAACTTGCTTGAGTTGGTCCCACCACATCGATGATTTTCCTTGAAGATGGTATTGATGATTTTCCTTGAAGATGGTAGATTGAAATTTTGGCTTCTACATTGGATGAATAATTCTGAAATTGGAAGTATATCCTCATTCCCAACAACCAACATTTTCCATATTCACATTTCTTATGATCACCATAAAATGTAGGAGGCTTAATCTTCCTAATATTTTCTTGAAAATCATCTACCTCATACCTCCTTTTATGATGTCTGGCAGGAGACAAACTTGGGGTGCTCTATGATTTTGAGAATTCATGTGCCCTTGTAGTTGAATGCCTTGGTGAATGGTGATGATGTCTACTAGCACTTAGAGAGTGCTTATCACTTCTGGAATCTTTCCTTCTAGCATGAGTTATGTGTTATGTTTTCTACCTTGAATCTAATTCCTTGTTTATTTTCTTCTGCAATATGTTCAGGGTTTGAAACAACTAAATGTTGATGTTTTTCTTCTCCTCTTGAGATCTTATAATTCTCTCATTTTTTTTCTCTGTAGATCAACACTTCTCACTATAAGATTCTTATTATGTCCATCGACTCTATGTTTTTTTCTTTGCCTTCTCTATGCCTATTTGACTCATTCTTTGCATTACGCATGTTGATATTCAATCCTATGAATTCCTCTTCATGGTTGTAAGATCCTTGTGCATGTTCCATGTCTCTAGTTCTCATTCTAAAACTACTTTGTTCTACCTGTACCCTTAATTCTGCAAAATGTGCATGCACCAAATTTTTTTAGATAAAAAATAATTCTTCAATTATGGAAATTATACATATTTTTCTGCTCTTTAATGCCACCAGTTTCCTTCTTTTGATTTCCTGGGAATATTGCTACTCAAATCCCAATCCTGGGTGGATATGTAGTTATCCTATCCAAGATATTTCCGATGACTACTTTCTTTCTCAATTATGAGATATGAGCAGAAAGTTATAGTCTTTTGAATTTTGTGAATTTACCCTTTCTGTGCACCTTTCTCCCTAGTGAAATTAAGCTAAGACACCAACTTATGCCACTTGTAATCTGTTAGGAATCATTTATAATACTAATGATAGAGAGTTCATATAAACTCTCAAATTATTGATATGATTCTCCATTCAAAAACTATTACAATTTGAAAATGACAATGCACTTTTTCACCCCTTTTTCCAGACTTAGAAGTTTTAGCCAAACTAGTTGTCTCCCAAACTAAGCATTTGTGGAAAAAATTCAATAAGTAAAATTTATTTGGATTGATGAGTACATGAAATGTTGAGTAAACAATATTTTCCAATTTTTCCATATGGGGTCCCTTTTTGTCCTCTGGAAATCCTAAAAATCCCCACAAAGGCACCCAAAATAATGGATTTTGCCCTGTTTTGGCATCTTCACTCCAACCTTCTTGCAATCCATCCAATCCCTTCACTGGGTATTTTCATGTCTTCTTTTCTAACACCTTGTAAAAATTTCATCAACAACATATCCCCTACCACTGAGTACCACCCCTCTCTTCAAAAACATCCAATTTGCAATTTCTAGAAAATTGGCCAATGGCCCCTCATTGGCACTTTATAAACCCTGACATCATGGAAATACATACAAAAATTCGTACAATTCTAAGTTATTTTTCTCTTTCTATGGACAAAATATGATTTTGGCTCTAATTTGTATTTTTAACATAAGATACCTTCTGCTGATGTGGCATCCTGGGTCCATACGAAACCCTGAGGTGATGTCATGTCACCGCCTTGGCCACCCTATCCTTTCCCCAGCATACTCCATCACCCTTCTTCTCTTTCCTTTTCCCTTCTCTTTCCTCTTTTTTCCTTTACCTTTATTTTATTTTATTAAATTATATTATGGGCCCCACCATACCTAGTTTCCCACCTAGAAGCTCATGATTTCCCATGGCTATTGGAAAGTCCCATCCACCACCTTTTTCCTCATAGTGCACACCATTATTGATCCCTAGATCGAATTATGGATATTGATGATTGAGAAGGATATCAAGACTTGTTGGTGGATGTGAGTTAACGAAACCAAAAATATCGATACCACCAAATTTCCTACTAGAAACGTGTCAAATTCCAATTGATGTCATTTTTTTTTTCAATTTTTACAAACCACCTTCCAAATATCTTGATACCACTTATGTTTTTGGGGTCTCCACCTCATTCTTCATGGCCCCACACTTCACCCATTGATCCGACCAATGTGCATTGTAAACCCCCAAGTTTTCCATTGTTGCCTACCACCGTGGACCTGCCACTATGGCCCTACAACTAAGTATGAGAACTTTTTACCACTTTCAATCATAATATATAAACTTTAACTTTATCAAAATTATATCATTTATGATTGCATTCAATATAGCACGAGCATATAATCATAAGAAGTATCATCACATCAAATAACCACATGCACAATACACCAAAATTTATGTGGAAACACAAATGGGATACAAACCACGGAATGATTTCTTATATATATCAATATTAAAATCATAGGAAGCACCAACTTACAAATTCTCTAGCACCAATTGGAAGGAGGAACCAACCCCTTGATTTATAGGAACAAACCTGAAGGGAGATACAACTCCCTGAATTCTCCGACACCAATCGGAAGGAGGCATCGATACCCTGCTTTATAGGCACCAACCTGAAGGAAGAACCAACTCCTTGAGTTCTCCGACACAACAGAAAGGAGGATATAACCCCATTTCCTTACCTCATCCTGTCGCCCTGAAATATAAGTGTAGACTCACTATCACTACCATTGATCAACATGTAACTACCATTGTCATTGATACATCAACAAAACTGTCATTGTCACATCAACCAACCTATCATTGTCACTATCACAGATATACCATCATCAAACAACTATAACTATATCCACTCACATGGATACCAAAACCCTCACCATAACATGTACATCAACCATGTACCAAAACCTATACCATATCATGTACAACAACCATATACATCAACCATACCATGTACATCAAACATGCATATTAATCATCAACCTTGTACATCAACCATGTACCAAAAAATGTACTATACCATGTACATCAACCATGTACCTGTACCATACCATATAAATCAACCATGTACCATGTATCCAAGATGTGCCAATGTCTCAACATATGCCTCAAGCATGTGATAACATAACCATGACATATACCAAACCATATACTAATATAGCCAAGATATACTTCTAACAATGTATCATATCATCACAAAGGTGTGCCATCATCATCAAGACATGCCTTAAGCATGTACCATAAACATAACCCTCAATAACACATGTAAATAATACCTCTAATCCTGTAGTATATATGATACAAAACATCACATACCAGTAGCTCTTCCTCAACTTCATAAACAAGAGACTAACATCTTCATCAAAATTTACCTTGGTCTCACGAGACTAGTTTTGGATTAATCAAAAACCCTAACTTTCAACAAGAATAAAAATGTACCTATAATGAATAAAGGTCTAAAATTTTAGCCATAGATACTCTGAGATCTTTCTTCCATCTCCTAAAACTTTCAGGTTCTAAAACTTCTCATAACAAAGGTTATAGCAAAAATGGAAAACCTTCCTGAATTTTAGCATATTCTGGAGAGTGAACTTGTAAAACATGCCACACACTTAATATTTGATATCTGATTTTGAAATTTGCACACAATATACTAAAATTTGATATATTTCCTCTAGAATTGGTTTCATATAATTTTGATCCTCTATGAAGAAGTTATGACTATTTTACCCAAAACACTTGTTTAAGACTAGTTTCAGGACTAGTCAAAACCCCATCTTCCACGAACTGTATATCACAAACTACGACCCATAAGATAAATGTTTTACCACATGTACATTGAAATTTAATATCAATCTCCCCCAATTTTTGAGATCTAAATCATTCTAGAAACAAAGTTATAGTGAAAATGGTAAGATGAACTTTAAATAACATACCTTAGAACACATCATCACAAGACTTCATCCTCCCTTGGAATCTCTCCCTTATTTACTTCATCTTCCCTCTGAAATTCACCTCAGATCTCCTTGGTTACCTCAGATAAGAATCACTTACTCACATAGAATATATTCAATATAATGTGCGTGTGAATGTACTTATGAGTGACTTCTTGAGGTGTATGTATACTTTTTTCTAAGTAGTCTCTTTCCTTAACTTTAGGAATTCTTTAACTTTATTGTTACAACCACTTTACCCTTTCATTAATGACTTGCAACCAATTAGGGCTTCTTAACCCATATTTCAACCAATTAGGGTCTTCTCAACCCATCTATGGGGCTTTCAACTTCATGACCTCATAACTCCTCAACCGTGAGGAACTACATGATGTTCCACCTACCGTTGGAAATGACACGGTGAGGACTATGTTGTAATACACATTGATACTGAGAGGGGGGAGGGGTGAATCAATGTCTGGAACTTTTGACTGTTTTTCACAATTTCATAGATTAACTAAATTAACTGAATAAGATGTATGCATCTCAATTAATAATTCACAAGCATGTATAATGCACACTGTATGAAGTAGATACAATATATTTCTTTTATTTATTTAACTTTAATGAATACAAATAAAATCATTCTTTTAATATCTTCAACTTCAACTAAATTTGAGAGATCCAACTCTATGATACAAGACCCAACTTGTAGTTCTCAAATCCAACTGATAAATGAGGAATCCAACCCTCATAACAAGACTCAGCTTGTAAATATGCATCAACCTGATAGAATGAACTTCCAGTCAATCCATTATATATATATATATATATATATACAAAATCCACCAAGACACTTTCTTTTCACCACAATTTTCTATTTATATAATCTTCCAACAAGTATATATTGAATCCATGTGTCTTTTCATTATAAAATAGTGCACCTCTTCATTTAATTAATTATAAGTATTTTGTCATTAATCCTTCTATTTATTTTAACCAAAAAGAATTCAAATCCTTTGTAATCTTAATTTGCATTTATTCTTTTCTATTTAGTTTCATGCTATAGGTTTATTAATTTCTACAGATAGATGCTTCCTTTAAACCATTTTTGTCCAAATGACCATGGGCTTAAGATCACTATTTTATTAACCTAAACACCTCTTCTCTTGACTTATTATTTTACACTGTATCTCTACCTTATCATACACCCGATGGTACGTCAATACCATATGATTTAAATTTTCTTCCAGAAGTTCTCAGATCGACAGTGTGGTCTAATACTTGTGCAACATTTTTGGCTCTGGATCATTGTCAATCCTTGAGGATCGATGGTTCCGAATCAATTAGTCATTGAGATGGAAGACTTTCATTTATTCTTGGATTTCAGATATATGGGAATCCATGATATTTTATACCTCTTTCTTCCAACTATCCCCAGAGTGGCGAAGTTTTGTTCCATTGTTGATATTTTCCCTAGTCTCATCCAATGGTCCCGATCAAAAAATGTGTTGTCTCCTTCTTGCTAACGTCTACAAAACTTAATATGCACTTATAAACCTTCTTCATTGATCTAACCTTATGATAGATGGTAAAATCTATATTATCACATTTCTCGTTTAACTCAGACTAATTTTGGTTCTTAGATGATCGATGACTCCGACTTAATATTTAGTTGAGATGGATGGTCCTTGTTCACTTTGGGAGTTTGATGTTTTGAGACTCCGGTCTTTGTAGTATTCCAACTCTTCCAGAGAAAATTCCATCAAAGTGCATATCAACACTTCCCTACTTAATAACCTTCACATGTCCAGGAGCTAGGACCATGGGCTTAGGTACAAAGGAGATCTCGCTCTTCAGTTATTAGGCTATTCATGACTATGGGACTCTGGGCTACTCAAACTCTGAAGTAGTTCAATCCCTCTAGAGTTTTTACCTACCGAATAAAACATAGAATGGCGGTGACTATTTGATCCAAAAAGGATCCAGAAAATACTAAGGATAACTTATAATTGGCATAAGCACCTCAGAAAGTTCATAATAGCCTCAACAAACAGAGAAAGGGAAAAAATTCAAAGTTATCAAGACTCAATGAAAATGGCAACATCGCAAAGCGTGTTTCGCAAGATTTCCAACGGTGTAAATGACTCGTCAAATGGAGTTACAAATCAAAAGATATTCGTGGTCAAAGTTTTGGTCAACCTAGCCCAGTCAGTAGGGATGAGTCATCATCTATACTGCTGACATCATCATCAATACAGATGACTTTATCATCTGTACAGGATAAGTGACACACGTAGAGGATGACATGTGTCATGTTGACCTCAACATGGCATCAACATGATGATGTGGCAGCACCAGAGGCTGCCACATGTCACTCGATTTTGGACTTTCCCGGTAAATCCATAGACCAATGGGAAAGTGCCACGTGGCAAGGGGAAAACACCTTTGGATGACCAACAACTGAAATTTAAAATGGGAAATGGGTTGGTTGGCACCAACCCCTAGTCCACTAAGTTTATAACACAATCCATTGCTAAATCGACTGGTGGGATCCGCCAAGCCAAACCATACTCCAAAGTTAGCATAGGCCCAAAAAACAAACAACATATATATATATATTTGTCCTGTTGGTTGGAAGATACATTTAAAGCGCTTTGTTAGAGGAGGTTTCGAGGTCAAGCCCGTGGACCTCCATTTTAATACATGGAATATATATATATGTGTGTGTGTGTATATATATATATATACACACACACACACACACACATATACACACACACACACACACACACACATATACACACACACACACACACACACACACACACACACATATATATTCCATGTATTAAAATGGAGGTCCACGGGCTTGACCTCGGAACCTCCTCCAACAAAGCGCTTTAAATATATTCGCCAACCAATAGGCCAAACAACCTCGTTGGTTAATCCACCATTGATTTTATTTAATAGTTGTGTTTTTCCATAGATCAAGGGTCAGACCAAGGTACTCGACCATACAGACAGGGCATGGAAAAAAAGAAATTTTCCATGAATTTATTGTAGGTGCATGCACGTAAACTGAGACACATTTTTTCAAGGGCTTGAAAGTGCTAGAATCAGATCGAGGTGTGGAGACAATCATTTTTGGGTAATTCGATGCCACAAATTCAATGGTGCTTTTTGTTTTTCTGATCTGAGCAAATCTCCTACAACTTAGCTCCAGAATAAGGTATACTTATGTATTTTACCAAATTCTTTTGTTGAGTTAATAAAAAGGCCTACCCATTTGAGAGAAGGACCCGAGGACATAGTCCACCAAGGACAAACTCTGCTATCAAGTTTTTTGTGTTTAGATATGATGCATATGTCTCTTCATTATTGATTTATTCCTCCTTTATGGTGCACTTCAATTTATGATCATTTAATACAATTCTTTAATAATTCACATCGATGAAAAGATCTCAGATCATCGTTTGTTGTCGGTTAACACCTCATGCTTATTCTATTGTTCCATTGTAGTTTATTGGATAGTCAAGAAATATTCCATAGGATCTTAGATCAATGACCAACGTTGACTTCGACCTTCAGTGCTTTGGTACTTTAGCTGGTAGGAAAAGCTGGATATCCCGAGAGGATTTAGTCTTGGAGTGACATGGCTTGTTGATTTCACTATTGACGTGGCACTAGCTAAGTGGCTACCACGTGTCACCTTGATTTGTGAATTTCATTTACCTGATGTTCCAACTATAACTTGACACTTGTCACCAGCTGATTGGGCCATGTGTCATAATTTTCTTCTGCCACATGTCTCCCTCCTGGATCATGGACTTACACTTTGTGGCTTCAGGAGTTTTGACACTTTTATACCATCCTTCGATCATTGTCGAACTGCTGAATAGATCTATCACCGTAGATCTTTCCTTATCTTGATCGACGACTTTTGTTAACTCTATGGATTTAGAGTTTAATATTTCTTGGTTTGTCTGAGCTTCTTATCACCAGAGTAGGTCAATGTCGTAGTTGACCACCTTCTCCCTTTTACTGCAATCTGACGGTTTCAATATTCATTCCAGATCAATGGTTGATGATATTTCCCTACTCTTCCTCTAATCTAACGGTCAATGAGAGTTTGTGACTTCGGGGCTTCGACCTTCGAGTGTTCTTGGTTTTTCTGAAATTTTGATCGCCAGAGTAGGTCAATGCTAGAGTTGACCACCTAATCTAACAACTCGTATTGCTTCTAAGGAGATCTTATATCAATGGTCTGCATAATTTTGTTTAATCTGAGACTTTGGGATATTGTGGATTACACTGTCCTTCCACTAAGATCAATCGGATGGTCGAGAATTAATCTAAAGTCCCTCCTTGATCTAACAGATAGCGGGATTTCGTGCTTCTTCCTTATATCCAATGTTCACCAAAGTGGCGAAGTTCTGATGTCCCAAAACTTACGTTATCCTTCCACTTGGATATGATCAATGGTTCTAACTTATATGATGGTTGCGATTACTCCCGAAATTTGAATGGATTATTATATTTCCACGATCCTTCAAAAGGGATTCTTCTATGTAGGATCTTGCTTCTGCGTGATCTGGTGGTCCAAGATTTTCCCGAGAACTATATCAATGGACAAGATTATTCATTGATTCTTTTGGAGTTTTACTGTGGGGATTTAAATCGCAATAACACTTCTGCAATGCACTCTCCCTTCTGAGTTTTCCTACATCCTATCCAAAGACCTTAACATTGCATGCTTTGATTTTGTGTGTGTATTCTTTGTAGAATCTCCCCGCTATCTCTCTCGAGCTTTAGGAACATAGGATCATTGTTGAGCTTATCGTGATAAACAATGAACACAGATTTCTTCTTCCCCAAGGTGATCTTTCTTTTCCTTTGATTATTGTACATTTTTGACACATGTTGCAATCAATGACAACACATAATCAATAATGCCAACAATCTCCCCCTTTATCATTGAGGGAAACATATATGTAAAACAAATACTTTTGCTCCCCCTATCACTGATCTCATTTTTAGGTTGGAGGATTGAACTTTTACTTATACCAAATACTAATACCAAATTTGTTTTACTGTTTTTCTCCCCCTTTGACATCAATGACAAAGAGTTAAAGTTTTATTGTTTTTCTCCCCCTTTGAATGTGCCAGATATTATCTCAATCTCTTGGGATTTTGTGTTCAAATAGGTATTCTTAATGATACCAATTTTTTGTAGTGATCAATTCTTTTAAACCTAATCCAATGGATTTCTCATTTGATGACCAAATTAAATACTCCTTATTTTTTACTGTTTCATAGGTTTTTACTGTCTTCTCCTTTGTCCTAAAGGACAAGGGTGTGAATCTTACTAATCTTCTTGATCTATTTCTTTATTATTGTTGATATTTTGATCTTTCACAAGAATACCATTTATCTATACCAATTAATTTAATTTCCATTCTTCAACCAATTTAATATCTTATTCATAGTCCTTTGAATTTGCAGAAACCAACTTCAACTTTTGTACCTTAGAAATACGATTGAATTGGTCCTTTCATCTATTGTTTTTTAAGTCCTCTTCATAAGTTTTTCATTATTTTGGAAATTCCTCATTAGGTTTAGATCATAACATAATTTAGTATTATTTTGTAGTACTTACACCAAATCATGTTGTAAAATCCTTCCTCCTTCCTTTTATTCATATTTTCTGTTCATGGGAAATTTAGTAGTTCATGAAAATAACATTGGAAAAACTTCCAAGATTTTCACTGCTCAATTCTTTTGGTTGATATGCTATTGAAGATTCATCACTATTCAGTGTAAGTGAAAATTCTTCATTTTCAAGTGCCAGATAATCTCTCTTTCTTTATATTTCATATTTTCTTCTCCATACCTTTTCATGAGATATTTTGTTTGTAGATCTTTCTTTTCTAGATTTTTTCTTTGAGACTGGTCATTTCTTCTTTTCTTCCAACCTTCATTAGATTTTCTTCTTGGCTTGTATGAATTATTTCTCATGGATTGACTTATTGATTTTCTGCAGTTTTGGGATTTGTGACCAAACATATCAAAATCATAACATCTATTGTTGATTATTTGGGTTGTTTGTCATTGATGTCAACCCTTGAAGAAAGTTCGGTATCTAATTCTAGTGGCACAAAGGTTTGGGTAATGGACCCAAGTTTGTTTGATGTATAATGGTATGATTTTTAATATATTTGAAGATAATAATATAATATATGTATAGTACATGTCATGCCATTTCCGGTAGTATGTGGAACATCACATAACTCACGGTTAGAGAGTTATGGCCATGTGAAGTTGGAGAACCCTCACGAGTCATATAGAAGCCCCAAAAGGTCAAAGTAGTCAAAGTGGTTGCAAAGAAGAAATTATTTAAATAATAAATTTAATGGATAAATTACTAAGTGGACAAGTGGTTAGAAGTGGGTTAGCCCTAAAATAAGGAAAGTGGTTTAAGAGATTTTAGAAGGTAAATAA
>JZKD02S1428325.1:92780-115197 GCA_000966675.3 Picea glauca
TATAGAATAAGCCGAAATTCAACAAGGTATGTCATTTTTTCTATAACTCCTTTTCTGGGAGGTTCCAAGAAGTGAAACATGGAGAAATTGCAGACAAGACAATGGATAACATTGTATACTTTGTTTAGACCTTTATTCATTACAGGTACATAGTTATGATTATTGCAAGTTAGGGTTGTTGACTAATCCAAAACTAGTCATGTGAGACTAAAGTAAAATTTGATGAAAATGCTAGTCTCTTGTTAAGGAAGGTTTGCAGGTATGTGATCACATACACCATGTCTGTTATAGAGTTACAAATCATATTTGGATGATGAATTTGATGAGGGATTTTGGTTGAGGTATGTTACAGATAGAGGTTGTATAACAATGAGGTTGTGGCACATGGTTTGATGTAATGGTTTATGGTATTTGGTTATGGATAGTGTGATGTATTGCTAGAGAAATTTTGATGGTTATATTGATATTTTTATTTGGTATATGGTTTACATACATGTTGGGTACATGGTTGAGACAAGTATTTGATGAGTTGGCACATACATGAGGTGTAGAGTTGATGATGATGATACATCTTTATGAGTCATAGTTTATGTGTATTTGATGCATGATTGGTACATATTTGGTCCATGGTTGATGCACTCGTTGATGGTACATGTTGGTGCATGGTTGATGCACTTGTTTATGTTACAGGCTGACTATAGGTTTTTTGGTATAGGTTGGTGCATGGTTGATGCACTTCTTTATGGTACATGTTGATTACAGGTTGATTGGTACATGTTTACAACAATATATCTCACAGTGATAGTGTGACAGTGGTTGGACGGGGCAAGGAAAGGTGGTTGTAGCCAGAGAACATAGGGGTTTGTATCCTCCTTCTGGTTGTAGCCAAAGAATTGAAGAGTTGGAGCTTCCTTCAGGTTGTAGCTTGAGAAACTAGGGGGTTGGAGCTTCCTTCTAGTTGCAGTTGGAAAACAAAGGAAGTTGGTGCTTCCGATGATTGTAATTCTTAAAGACATATAAGAAAAAACATTATGTGGTTTTCTCCCACTTTGAGTTTTCACATAAAAACACTGGTGTACTGTGTATGTGTATGATTGTTCATTTGTTCATTGTTTATTTACTCTGCAACTATTGGATGATAATTCTACATTGATATAACACTTGCATTTTATGGTTAAAAAGGATTAAATTGCTCTATTACTAATCCACCCCCCTCTAAGTAATCCAACAATTGGTATTAGAGCAGGTTCCTTCAGGAAAAATTTTAACCACTGGAAGGAGATCATGCATTATTCTGAGAATGGAGTGCCATTGTTTAATGGTCAAAATGGTTTAAAGTATGAGTTATGGTGTGGAAGGAAGAAAATATTTTTACAGACAAAGGGGTATTATATTTTGCTATCAGTCGTTATAGGATATGATAGTTCAAAAAGAGAAAAGACTATAGCCAAGAAGGAATTGAAGAAGAATAACAAAATAGCAATGGATTTCATCTGGGAAGTATTACCTAATTTGGTAAGAGAAAAGGTTGGTAAATGTTCATCATCTAAAGAACTTTGGGATAAATTACATGACATATATTCTTCACCCATCGTAGATTTAGAAAATGCCAAAGAAGATGCATGTACATATCAAGAAGAAATATGTTCACCGTGTCAAACAGATTCAGAAGATGAAGAGCACATAATCAATAGAGGGATGTTTTTTTTCTTTAATTGTGAAAAACACAGACATCTTGAAATAGAATTCCATGAAGGAAATGAGACCGAAAAACTGATTGAAAAGGAAGACAATTATGAAGTAGAATTGATTAGTTCCTTAGATGAACTAAGAAAAGATAGAGAAGAAAATAAGTCACTCAAGAAAGAGTTGATGAAACAAAAGGAAAGTGTTCATATTTTTGAAGAATCCCAACAAGTCATCCAGAACTTAAGAAATCAGCTAGAAAAAGCCAGAAAGATTGAAGAAAATATTGAATATCAAAAGTAGTATTTGGAAGCCAACATAGCAACACAGAAGGAAGAAGCATAAATGAGAGAGAAGATATTGACAGATAATCTTAAGGAAATAACTAACGATCTAAACCAGCTTGAGGCAGAGTTTGATCAAGAAGAGAAAGGACTTGAAGAAGAAATAATCACATTAAAAATCCATCTTGAAGAAGCGAAAAGAACAAAAGAAGTCATGAAATCTCAAATAATGAAGAAAGAAGAAGAGGTTGAGAAGCTTGAAGAAGAAGTTGTCACGTTGAGAAGTAAAATCGTCGATCTCAACAAGATCGTTGAAGAGACATAAACATCCACATCAGTTATAGAGAATGAAGAAAAACACTCTAGGTTGCTAGAAAAGAAGAATGAAGAAAATAGAAAGAGTTATGCAGAAGTACTCAAAGGAAGGAATCATGGTCAACCAGAATATAAGAAAACTATTGAAGATACATATTCAATAAGACCATGCATGTTCAAGCCACAAAGAAGATTCAATCATGATCATGATCAGTCAAGGCAGAAATTCAGAAGGACTACACCACAAAGAAGATCATTCACTCCCAGGTATGCAAATTTATTTTATGGTCATTGTTTTTATTGTACTAATTTGGACATAAGGTTGCAGATTGAAAGGATTATAAAATAATTTTTCAAGCAAGAAATGCCTATGTGACCCCACATAACATTGAATGTCAAAAATTTCATAACTATGGACACATAACTAGTGATTGTAGAAGCATGATCGATAATTCCATGAAAGAGAACACTGATATCAGATATAAGAAAGTATGGATAAAAAAACACGAAGAACAGGTGAATAAAGACTAGGTCCCAAAGATTGAAATATTAGAAATAAAACGAGATGAAGAAAATTATACAGAGAAAAAGAAAGATGTTAGATACAAAAAGGTTTAGAAAATAACTAAAAGAAAAGAAGGATTGGTAAATAAGGAACAGGTTCAAGAGATTGTACTTGCAAGAATTGTAGTGAAAGATGAATCCACAGACAAAAAAAAAAAAAGCCAGAGCTCAGAGAGATGATGAATACACATCAGAGAATGAATTTTTATAATCCATCCAGCTTAGAGACTCCCAGGTAATATGACTATTAGACAGGGGGGAGTCTATGCGATAGTTGTGATAGAATAAAGAACCATCCTTCGAGTAGCTTGCAGAGTTTGAGAAGACAGATCCAGAGCAGTCAGTTAGCAGAAGTACAATCAGTTGTAGTAGTGAATACTTCATGATAGTATAGTGATAAACGGGTCAACATTATGGACAGTTGTGCAGTAGAGTCTTGGACATTATGGACAAAGATGGATTTGTAAGAGCACTTAGCAGGTTTGGACAGATATATGACAATGTACGAAAGCATGGATTCATAGATTGGTTCAAGGAGTGGTTCAAAGACAAAGGAACATTATCATAATGGATGATATTTATACAGGAAATGGCTCGAACAATGCTAATAGATTCCAAATTGACAGATATTCTTTGGACACATGAAGTGCATACAATAGTTCAAATTCAAAACAGAGTAATACTCATAAACAAAAATGACAAAAATCCCTACGATCTATGGAAAGGAAGAACAACAAATGTGAATCACTTCAGAGTATTTAGAAGCAAATGCTACATCAAAAGAGAAGATGGCAGAATGGGAAAGTTTGACTCTCGTGTGGAAAAAGGAGTACTTATTGGTTACTCAAGTACAAGGAAATCATAAAAGCATTACATTTTGAGATTGAAAAAAGTTGTGGAAAGCATCAATGTAACAATTGATGAAACAGGTGGACGAGAATCAAAGGAAGAAGAAAATGAATCAATGGAACAACTTTACGAAGAAGAAGCAGAAGATGAAGAAGAATTAGAAGGGGAAGATGAAGAAGATCAGATAGAAATAGAAGAGCAAGTTCAACAAGTTCCTCCAAAGACACCTAGCAAATGAGTACAAAAAAATCATCCTTCAGATCAGATTATAGGAAACAAGGATGCATGAGTTGAGACTAGAAGAAGAATTTGTTCACCAGAGCAAATGAACCTAGCACTCTTATACACGATTGAACCAAACAGTTTTGAAGAGGCCAGGAAGGATGAATTATGTAATAAGGCCATGGATGAATAATTGGATTAAATAGATAAGAATGACCTCTAGGAATTGGTTCCAAGACCAAAGAATAATAATGTGATTGGCACAAAGTGGGTTTTCAAAAATAAATTGAATGAATATGGATAGGTTACAAGGAACAAAGCTAGTCTATTGGTATGTAAATGATATGCACAGGATGAAGGAATCAAATTTGAAGATACATTTTTCCCAGTTGCCAGATTGGAAGCAATCTGATTGATTTTAGCTTATGCATGCTCCAAGAATATTAAAGTGTATCAGATGGACGTGAAATCAAAGTTTCTGAACAGGTAACTTGAAGAATAAGTCTACATTGAACAACCATAAGGATTTTAGTAGTCAGAGAATGCATATTATGTGTGTAAATTGAATAAGGATTTGTATGGTCTAAAACAGGCACCTAGAGCATGGTACTCTAGACTGGATAAATATCTACATCAAGCATGGTTCAGAAAAGGAAGTGCAGACAACAATCTATACATCAAGATAACTCAAGATAATATCTTGTTAATTGGATTTTATGTTGATGATATTATTTTTGGAAGTAATGATGACAGGTTAAGCTAGAAATTTACAAAGGATATGCAAAATGAATTTGAAATGTCATTACTTGGAGAACTATCCTTCTTTCCGGGTCTTCAGATATGTCAAAGCAACCAAGGAATTTTTATTTCTCAAACTAAGTATATCAGAGAAATGATAAAGAAGTTCGGAATGGAATATTGCAAACCAGTTACCACTCTTATGCAAGCCAGTTGCAAGTTGAGCAAAGATGATGATTCAAAGTCTACAGACTAGAGGAAATATAGGTCAATGATTGGTAGCTTACTATATGTGACAACATCCAGACCAGATGTAAGGTAAGCAGTTGGACAGGTGGCACGATTTCAAGCAACACCAAAGGAATCACATGTATTAGCAGTGAAGAGGATTTTCAGATATCTCAAAGGAACAAAAGAGTTTGGATTATGGTATCCAAAAGGAAAGGATCTATCACTTATTTCCCACATAGATGCATATTGGGAAGGTTGCATTGATGACCAACGAAGCACCAGTGGAGCAACGTTCTACTTGGGTGAGTGTTTAGTATCTTGGCTAAGCAAGAAACAATCATCAATATCTTTACCTATTGCCGAAGCAGAGTATATTTCAGCAACAGGGTGTTGTACTCAGGTTATATGGATGAAACAAACTTTGATAGATATACCCGTTGAGTATGATGAGCCCATTCCAATATATTGTGATAATACAAGCGTCATCAGTATATCAAAGAACCCGATGATGCACTCCAAGATGAAGCACATTCCAATAAAGTATCACTTTATACGGGAACAAGTTGCATAGAATAAAATCAGAGTTGAATATGTGGGCACAAAAGAACAAGTGGCAGACATCTTTACAAAACTTCTTCCACAACAATCCTTTGAGTATCTTTACCAGAGACTCAGAGTAATTTCTACTCCAAAATGAATGTTTTTGAATGCTTATCTTATATGTCTTAGATTTACATGAGGAAGCACCATAAAGATGATAGTTCATGTTGGGAGATCAGTTTCAGTAAGAGTTCAGCCAGGGGGATCAGCCCCGGATGGAAAGATACCTTTTCCATTGATGACAAAGGGGGGGATGTTTATCAGATGCAAAGGTAAATGCTTGGAGAAAGAGCACAACGTCATGGTTCCAGGGGAATCAATGGTCACAGGGGGAACATGAGTGATTTGAATTTAGTATTTCATCAGAGTGTTTCCATCAATGCCAAAGGGGGAGATTTTTCATTATTTGTGTTGGTTTTCATTGATGCCAACCCTTGAAGAAAGTCCGGTAGCGAATTTCGGTAGCACAAAGGTTTGGGTAATGGACCCAATTTTGTTTGATGTATAATGGTATGAGTTTTAATATATTTGAAGGTAAGAATATTATATATGGATAGTACATGTCATTCCATTTCTGGTGGTATGTGGAACGCCACATAACTCCTCACGGTTAGAGAGTTATGGCCATGTGAAGTTGGAGAACCCTCATGAATCATCTAGAAGCCCCAAAAGGTCAAAGTAGTCAAAGTGGTTGCAAAGAAGAAATTATTTAAATAATAAAGTGAAGTGATTAGTGTACTATGAGTCAAAGTGGATACAAAAGAAATTATTTAAATAATAAATTTAATGGATAAATTACTAAGTGAACAAGTGGGTTAGCCCTAAAATAAGGAAAGTGGTTTAAGAGATTTTAGAAGGTAAATAATAAAGTGAAGTGATGAGTGTACTATAAGTCAAAGTGGACACAAAAGAAATTATTTAAATAATAGATTTAGTAGAGAAATTACTAAGTGGACAAGTGGTTAGAAGTGGGTTATCCCTAAAATAAGGAAAGTGGTTTAAGATGGTTAGAAGGTAACCCCTTGAGGAAGCTACATAAAAGTATAAATAAGAGGCAAGGGTCTCTAATTTAATTACACTTGAGCATATTGAATATCTAAAAGTGACTGAGGTAACTAAAGGATATCTAAGCCAAATTTCAGAGGGAAGGTGAAGTAAAGAAGGCCAAAATTCAAGGGAGGATAAATTCCTTTGATGATGCTTTCTAAGGTATGTTATTTACAGGTCATCTCACCATTTTCAAAATAAATTTTTTTCTAGAATTATTTAGACCGTGAAATCTAGAGTTCATTGAGGAAACATATCCAAGTAGTTGTGATAAAAATTTCAGCTTGTGGTTCGTTGTATTTTTGGAGTTAAACTTCGTGGAAAATAAGGTTTGTGGCAAGTCTTGAAACTAGTCTAAAACAAGTGTTTTGGATAAACACGTCATAACTTCTTCATAACAGATCCAAATAAAGTAAGACTAAATGTATTGGTTAGAGTACAGTCTGTAGTATGTTGTGTACCATTTTCATATCTATACAACAAATATTTTGTGTGGGTAATTCTCTACAAGTTCGATCTCTAGAATAAGCCATAATTCAACAAGGTATGCCATTTTTGCTATAACTCATTTTTTGGGAGGTTCCAAGAAGTGAAACCTGGAGAAATTGCAAATGAGAAACTGAAGAACATTGTGTAATATTCTTATACCTTTATTCATTACACGTACATAGTTATGATTATTGCAAGTTATGATTGTTGACTAATCCAAAACTAGTCATGTGAGACTAAAGTAAAATTTGATGAGAATGCTAGTCTCTTGTTAAGGAAGGTTTGCATGTATGTGATCATATACACCAGGTCTATTACAGAGTTACAAATAAAATTTGGATGATGAAATTGATGAGGGATTTTGGTTGAGGCATGTTACAGATAGAGTTTGTCTAACAATGAGGTTGTGGCACATGGTTTGATGTAATGGTTTATTGTATTTGGTTATGGATAGTGTGATGAATTGCTAGAGAAATTTTGATGGTGATATTGGTATATGTATTTGGTATATGGTTGAGGTACATCTTGGGTACATGGTTGATACAAGTAGTTGATGAGTTGGCACATACATGAGGTGTATAGTTGATGATGTTGATACATCTCGATGAAGAATAATTTATGTGTATTTGATGCATGATTGGTACATATTTGGTGCATGGTTGATGCACTCATTGATGGTAGAGGTTGAGGCACAAGTTGATGCACTCGTTGATGGTACAGGTTGAGGTACATGTTGGCACATGGTTGAGGCACTTGTTTATGGTACATGATGACTACAAGTTGTTTGGTATAGGTTGGTCCATGGTTGATGCACATTTTTATGGTACAGGTTGTTTGGTACAAGTTGGTGCATGGTTGATGCATTTTTTTATGGTACAGGTTGATTACAGATGGATTGGTACAGATTTACAACAACATATCTCATAGTTATAGTGTGACAATGGTTCCATCATTCTACTTTTATTTCAAGGTAGTTGGATGGGGTAAGGACAGGTGGTTGTAGTCACCTTCCAGTTGTAGCCAGAGAACATAGGGGGTTGTAGCCTCCTTCTAGTTGTAGCCATAGAATTGGGGAGTTGGAGATTCCTTCAAGTTGTCTCTTGAGAAACTAGGGGGTTGGAGCCTCCTTCCAATTGTAGCTAGAAAACAAAGGAATTTGGTGCTTCCAATGAATGTAATTCTTAAATATATATAAGAAACATCATTCTATGGTTTTCTCCCGCTTTGGGTTTCCATGTAAAAAAACTGGTGTACTATGTATGTGTATGATTTTTCATTTGTTCATTGTTTATTTACTCCACAACTTTTGGATGATAATGCTACATTGATATAACACTTGCATGTTATGGTTAAAAAGGATTAAATTGATCTATTACTGATTCACCCCCCCTCTCAGTAGTCCAACATCATTGTATGACAAAACTTTGTTGTGTGGCCAACATAATTGCATCTCCAACATCTCATTGAGTTTCCTGACTTTTTCTTTTCAGGACTCTTGCATTCCAATGCTTTGTGACCAAAGTTATTACAAGAAAAGAAATAACCATTGAAGGTGTTTCCATACTTGGGTATGTTGTGACATGATAAGTTTGTCTTTTGATATGTTTCTTGTTTTTGAATTTTATAGCTTCCTTCCTTGACAAAGTTCATGGTTTTTTTTAGGTTTGTGACTGTACCTTTTTCTTTTGAGGAGTATGATCCTTTATCATGTTTTTGAATGGTTCTCTATTTTCCACCTTCTTCTTTGTTATTGTATCCAAGACTGGTTTTTTCATCAGTTGGTCTTTGATTGTTCAAGATCCTATCTAGGATAACTGAGTTGTTCTGTAATTTGACAATTGCTTTTGTCTTTTCATTCTTATTTTTTAGGTTGATAACTTCCATTTCCAACATGTGACATGTTTCCTCCTTTTTAGCTAACTGAATTTTCAAGGCTTCATCTTTTTCCTTATCTCCTTCAAGTTGATTCTTTAGATTGATGAATATTTCTTCTGTATCATCCAAAAATTTTGTGCAATTATTAGTTTTGTCATATTTCTTTAACTCTTCTATATCCTTTGATAGATAAACAACTTCATTCTTCAATATTTTGATTTCTTCCTTGTTTTCTAGCTCAATCCTTTTGAGGTTGATGGCTTCCAATTCCAATCTGTGGCATCATTCTTTCTTTTTAGTTAATTGGATCTTATGTGCTTATTCATTTTTCTTAGCTTCTTCAATTTGATTCATTAGAGTTTCATTAGTACTTTCATTTATCTTTTTTACGTTAATAATTTCCAATTCCAACAAGTGACGTGATTCTTCTCTTTCTGTTAATTGGATCTTCTGGGATTCTTCATTTTTCTTGGTTTCTTCAAGTCGAATTTTTAGACAGATGACCATTTATTTTTTCTCTTCTAGTACTTCTTTGTTTTTATTATCATGTGTCTTAAATTCTTCCATTTCTTTTGTTATATTAGCAACTTCTGTCTTCAATACTATGATTTCTTCTTCTCTGTCTTCTAACTAAATCTTTTGTTCATTCTATTTATGGTTAGATTGATCTAACTGTTGTAGTAGCAACATATATTTCTTCTGAAGTTTATCCAACTCTTCAAAAGTGCACATAACTGTGTATTCAAGATGGTCAAGAACGTCCTTAGTAACTTCAATACATAGACCATTTGTTGGTTCCATACTAATCACTTAAAATGTAGTTATAACATCAGTCTTAAAATCTAATATTTTTTCTTTGGTGAATACTAAGGTATTCATCAATTCCTTGATGTAGTAGTCTTCTCTATTGATGACTGGGGTTTGCATCAATTCTTTGATGCAATTGTCCTCTTCTGTTTTTTTTCTTTATTCTAATCAAAATTCTCTTTATTTGTATTTTGTTCTTCATTGTGATTTGACTTCTCCATTTCTAAGTTTTTTTCTTTAATCTGGTTGGATTTCTCTGTTTCTTTGTTTTGTTCTATAAACTTATTAGAATTATCCATTTCTTTGTTTTTTTCTTTATTTTGATAAGAATTCTCTAGCTGGAGCCATAACACTTTAGAAGAGGTGCAATGTACCATCTTTGCTTTGGCTTGGTTTGACAGTCCATTCTGGATTGCCTTTAATGCTACTGGATTATTTTTCTTTTCTTATTTTACAGTTTTGGTTTTGTTCTTTGAGGTAGTTGAGTACCAATGTTTAGATACTACTGAATCCCAAACACCATATCCTCTTGACTTCATATACCGTTTCATTCTTTCTCTCCATGAAGAATAGTTTGTTCCATCAAATAAGGGAGCTTCATTTGTGGAGAGATCCATTTGTCCACCCATTTCTTCATAATCTACCTTCCAGTGTTTAAACTGTGTTGAAGGCATCCACTCTGATACCAATTGTTGTAATTCACACTGATACTGAGAGGGGGGGTGAATCAATGTCTGGATCTTTTGATTTTTTTTCACACTTTCATAGATTAACTGAATTAATTGAATAAAATATATGCATCTTAATTAATAATTCACAAACATGTATAACACAAACTGTATAAATTAGATAAAATATCTTTCTTTTATTTATTTAACTTTAATGAATACAAATAAAATCAATATTTAATATCTTCAACTTCAACTGAATATGAGAGATCTAACTCGCTGATACAAGACCCAGCTTGTAGTTCTCAGATCTAATTGAGAAATGAGGAATCCAACCCTCATAACAAGACCCAACTTGTTGATCTTAGATCCAACTAAAATGTAAGGAATTAGACCCTCATAACAAGACTCATCTGTAAATAGGCACCAACCTGATAGAATGAACTTCCATTCAATCCATTATATATATATATATATATATATATATATATATATATATATATAATCCACCAGTACACTTTCTTTTCACCACAATTTTATGTTTATATAATCTTCCAACACTTATATATTGAATCCATGTGTCTTTTCATTATAAAACAATGTGCCTCTTCGTTTAGTTAATTCCAAGTATTTTTTCATTAAGCCTTCTATTTCTTTTAACTAAAAAGACATCAAATCGTTTGTAGTATTAATTTGTATTTATTCTTTTATGTTTAGTTTCCTGTTATATATTTATTAATTTCTTCATATAGACGCTTCATTCAAACCATTTCCATACAAATGACCATGGGCTTAAGACCACAATTATATTAACCTTAGCGCCTCTTCTCTTTCCTTATTCTTTTGCACCATATCTCTACCTTATCATATGCCTAGTGGTATGTCAATACCATATGATTTAAATTTTCTTCCAAAAGTTCTCATATCGATGGTCTAGTCTAATCCTTGCACAACTTTGTTGGCTCCGGATCATTTTCAAGCCTTGACGATTGACGGTTCTGACTTAGTTAGTCATTGAGATGAACGACTTTAATTTTTTCTTGGATTTCAGAGATTCTAGACTATGAGATATTTTATACCTCTTGCTTGCAACTATCCCCGAAGTGGTGAAGTTTTGTTCCATCTTTGATATTTTCCCTGGTCTCATCCAATGGTCTCAATCAAAAAACATGTTGTCTCATTCTTTCTAACGTCTACACAATTTAATCTATGCTTCTAAACCTTCTTCACTAATCTAACCTTATGACGGATGGTCAGATCTATATTAACCCATTTCTCATTTAAATTTGACTAATTTTGGTTTTTAGATGATTGATGACTCTGAATTATTCTTCAATTGAGATGGATGGTCCTTGTTCACTTTGGTACTTCAACATTTCGGGACTCCTTCCTTTGAAATATTCCAACTCTTTTAGAGAAAATTCAGTCGAAGTGCATATTAACACTTCCCTGCTTAATAATATTCACATGTTCAAGAGATAGGACCATGGGCTTAGGTAGAAAGGATCTCCCACTCTTTGGTTATTCAGTTATTTGTGACTTCGAGACTTCGGGCTACTCGAACTATGAAGTAGTTCAATCCCCCCAGAGTGTTTACCTATTGAATAAGTCATAGAATGGTGGTGGCCATTTGCTATTGGTTAACACCTCATGCTTTCTCTATTCTTCCATTGTACTTGATCAGATGATCAAGAAATATTCTGTAGGATATTAAATCAACGAACAACATTCACTCCTTCATCGCTTCAAGTAATTTAGCTGGTAGGAGAAGCTAAATATCCCCAGAGGATGTAGTCCCAGAGTGACGTGGCTTGATGACGTCACTATTGATGTGGCACTTGTTGAGTGGCTACCACGTGTCACCTTGATTTGTGAATTTTTTATACCTAATGTGCCAACTATACCTTGACACTTGTCACCAACCGATTGGGCCACTTTTCATAATTTTCTTTTGCCACATGTCTCCCTCCTTGATCATGGATTTACACTTCATGGCTTCGGTACGTCATGGATTCAAGAGTTTTGGCACTTTTATACCATCCTTTGATCATTGTTGAAGTGTTGAATAGATCTATCACTGTACATATTTTCTTATCTTGATCGATGACTTCTATTATATCTTGGTCTTCAGAGTTCAGGATTTCTTGATTTATCTAAGCTTCTTAATTATGGAGTAGGTTAATGTCAGAGTTAAACACCTTCTCCCTTTTAGAAAAATATGATGGTTTCAATATTCATTTCAGATCAATGGTTGATGGGATTTCCTTGCTCTTCCTATGGTCCGACGGTTGACGGGTGTTTTTGAACTTCTGATCATCAGAGTAGGTCAATTCCGGAGTTGACCACATTATCCAATGGATCGTACTACTACCAAGGATATATTAGATCAATGGTAAACATAAGTTCATTTAATCCAAGACTCAAAGATATTGTGGCTTACACTATCCTTCCAGTAAGCTCAATGGGATGGTCAAGAATTCATCTGAAGTGCTTCCTTGATCTAATGATTGGCGAGATTTCGTGACTTTGTGACTTTGTGAGTTCGTGCCTCTGCCTTATCTCCAATGTTCGCCGAAGTGGCAAAGTTATTATGTCCTGAAACTTACACTATCCTTCCACTTGGCTTTGATCAATGGTTCTAACTAATCTGATGGTTGTGATTACTCCCAAAATTTGAATGGACGATTAGATTTCCACGATACTTCACAAGGGATTATTTTGTGTTGGCTCTGGCTTCTACATGATATGATGATCCAAGATTTTCCCAAGAACTATATCAACAAAAATTATTCTTCCTTGATTCTTTTGGATTTTTACTATGGGGATTTCAATCCCGATAGCACTTCTGCAATGCGTTGTCCCTTATGATATTTCCTTCATCCTTTACAAAGACCTTAACATTACATGTTCTAATTTTGTGTGTGTATTCTTTGTAGAATCTCCCCGCTGTCTCTCCTGAGGTTTAGGAACATAGGATCATTGTTGATCCTATAATGATCAACAATGAACACAAATTCCTTCTGCCCCAAGGTGATATTTCTTTTCCTATGATTATTGTACATGTTTGACTCATGTTTCCATCAATGAAAATACATAATCAATAATTCCAACAGACTATCCATATATGAGTGTGTTACCTACATTTACACTGTCTTTCATGTCCTTATTCCTCAAAAATCTTAGGGCTTGATCATGAAAACACCTATGGTTTTCCTGTAGACTTCTTCAAAGCATATTCCCGTGAGGGCCATGCTTAAAGCTACTCCATAAGGGGACCACTTTGGAGACTTCTCCAAATACACCCATCACATCTATTAAAACCAATGAAAACAACTACTTGTTGACATCAATGACAACTAACTATCCCACAACATTAATGAAAACCAACTATCCAACAATATCCCCCTTTGGCATTGATGAAAACACTTATACTCCAACACTCATAATCCACCTATGACCAATGCTCCTCTGATATTTCTCTCCTCATGTTTCTCTCCACCTTTTACATTAATGGAAAATGGTATCTCCCCTTGGGGATGCTCTCCCTGTCTTAATGCTTCTAATATTTCTCTTTTGATCTTTCTCTTTCTCCCCCTTTGACATCATGGGTAAAATGGTAACTTTCCCTGTCCATATACCTTATCTGAAAAATCTTTCTATGAATTCATCCACTCCCCCTATCTTCATGCTTTTGATATCTTTCTCTGACAATTTATCTTCCTTGAATTTTGTACAATATGTCATGTAGATCAATGTGATATTTCTTGTATATGCTTTATTTCCTCTCTTCTAGTGTTCATTGTTCATTTGTGCTTCCACTTGTAGTTCACTAACATATATATAAATCATTCAAAGTTACTTGACTTCATGTCTTCATGACTTGTCAATTTCACATCATTGACCATACCTGCTTTTAACGATATAGATTCTACTGTGCCTTTTACTGCTTTCCTTCCTTATTCCACTTGTCCATTGATTCCAATTGTTACTATGCTTCCATCCATTGCCATGTATCTATTTGGACCTGTCAAAGCTCTCATGAGTCCATATCTATCCATATGTCATAAACTTCCCATGAATCTACTACTCAACTACATACAATGCTAACCCATCTGTTGCAATTGATAACAACATATTCTGCACTCATGTTCTCAAACTATTCTTAAATTTCCTTTCCAAGATCCGCAAACACTTCAGTCTACTCGAAAGATAGTTCTCTGATTTGTAGAGTTGTTGCTTAGACTCCCCCTCTTCAATATTCATATTTATTGGGATTCTCCAAGACGGATGGCTCATAAAAGTATCCTCTCTTATGCGAAGTAATCTTCATCTTCGTCTTTGGAGACATCTTCCTTTTCATCCTCTTCTCGAATTCTGACATTAATTTCATCATCTTCCTTAATTATAACATCTTCCTCTTCATCCTCTTCCTGAATTCTAACACCTTCCTCTTGGCCTATGAATTCATTATGATCTTGTGTTGTTGTAAATCTTGTGAGTATGATCTTTGGGACCTAGTTTTCATTTACTTTATCTTCTTGTTTTTCATTTCCTCTCCAAACCTTCATGTATCTAACATCGATATTTTCCTTCATGGGAGGCTCTATCATGCTTCTACAATTTTGAGCTATGTTTCCATAGTTGTGGTATTTGTAAAATGAAATATTATGTGGAGCCACATAAACATTTATTTCTTGAACATTTCTTCCATACTCCTTGCAATCTACAAATTTATCTCTAAAGTTAGTACAAGTAAAACAATGACCATAAAATAAATTTACATGCCTAGGAGTGAATGATATTCTTTGTGGTGTAGTCCTTCTGAATTCTTGCCTTGGTTGATCATGATCTTCTCTTTGGTTGTTTCCTTCACAATGATTGAAGCTTCTTTGTTTCTTGAATGTAGAAGGTCTTTTGTATTCATTCCTTTATGATTCTTGTTGACCATGATTCCTTCCTTTGAGAACTTATGCATAACTCTTTTGTTCCATTGCTTTCCTTATGCAGCTTGAACATTCCTCAAAATGAACATTCTTGTATCCTATTACAAATTTTTCATTGTATGGCCTTTGACTGTTGAGAATGTTTTCTAACACTTGAGAAATTTTCAAGCTCTTTTTGAGCTTGTTGACTTCAACTCTCAATGTCACGATTTCCTTTTCAAGATTCTCACACTCTTTTTCTTTCTTTATCATCTGGATCTACATTACTTCTTCCTTTCTCTTTCCTTATTCAAGTTGGGTTTTCAAGGAGATGATTTATTCTTTGATTTATTTGTTTTTCTTACTTTCTTTCTTCAACTCAGTTAAAGCAATGATTAATTCTTCATCAACATCCACTTCACCTTCTTCTTCACTTTCATGAGTTTTTTTTCTTATTTTTCGTAGCCATAAAGAGTACTCTCTTTGATTCACTATCATTTTCATCATCTTCATCAAATGAAGAACCGTCTTCTCTTGAGTAGATGTTTTTCTTGAAGACTTTCCTTTTATCTCCTTTCCTATTTCCCTTTTGATATTTATTTTCTTTCTTGGGATCTTCTTCTTCATCACTATCTGACTTCTTAGCATAAGGACACTTATTTGCAAAATGACCAATTTTACCACAATTAAATCATTTTAAGGCAAGCATACCTTTGTATTTGTTGATTCCTCTCTTCAAATTCCTTATGAAGTTGGCTATTTCTTCATCCTCATCTGAGACATTGCTACAACTTCAGTTTGGCTTTGACTCAAGATTTTTATTCTTCTTTGTATTCTTGGATGCTTTGAAGGCTGCTTATTTCTTGGATGAATTTTCCTATTTTGTTCTCATTTCATAAGCCATAAATATTCCATGTTTATCGTACCCAGATCTTGTCTTTCTTCTAGTGTTGAAATCTTAGGATCAAATATCATTGGAAGAGATATCAGTACATTTTTAACAATCATAGATTCATAAACTTCTTTTCCCAATCCTTTAATTGCATTCATTCTTTCATCAACTCGTAAAACATAAGCTGCAATGTCTTCATCTTCCTTCATTTTCAATTGTTCAAATTGACCTCTGTAAGTATGAAGGTTGGCTTCCTTGAATTTGGCATCTCCTTCATAAACATTCTGAAGTTTGTCCCAAATATCCTTTGTAGAATCACAATGCATAACATTGATACATATTGAATCAAATAGACCATTCAGGATAGCATTTTATTACCTTGAATTGTTTTTACTAAATTTCTTTCCATTGTTATATGTTGGGGGAGTGGCACGCTCTTTGTGTCCATCTACTTCTGATTTCCAAACATCAAATCCATGTGCTTGTACATATTCTTTCATCATTCTTCTTCAGAATGCATAGTTATGTCCATGAAACTATGGTATTCCATTCTTATACATATTGGTGCTCTCCATGATCTACCTTCCAATGGTTAGACTATTTTCTTGAAGGACATTCTCTGATACCAATTGTTGGAATACTGAGAGGGGGGGTGAATCAATATGACCACTTTTTACCACTTTCAATCACAATATATAAAGTTCAACTTTATCAACAATATATTACTTATGATTGCATTCAATATATCATGAGCATATAACAATAAGCAATATCATCACATGAAATAACCACATTCACAATACACCATGATTTATGTGGAAACCCAAATGGGAGAAAAACAATGAAATGATTTCTTATATATATCAAGAATACATTCATAGGAAGAACCAACTTCCAAATTCTCCAGCACCAACTGAAACAAGGCACCAACCCCATAATTTATAGGCACCAACATGAAGGAAGCTACAACTCCTTTAATTATTCAACACCAACCAAAAGGATGAACCAACCCCCTAATTTATAGGAACCATCCCAAAGGAAGCACCAACTCCCTGAGTTGTACGACACCAACTGGAAGGAGGATACAACCCCCTTTCTTTGCCTTGTCTTGACACCCTAAAATACAAGTGTATACTCACTATCACTACCAGTGATCAACATGTAACTACCATTGTCACTAATACATCAACTAACCCGTCACTGTCACATCATCCAACTTGTCACTTTCACTATCACAAATATATGATCATCAACCAACTATAACCAGATCCACTCACATGGATACCAAAACCATCACCATATCATGTACATCAACCACGTACCAAAACCTGTACCATATCATGTACATCAACCTGTACGATACCATGTGCATCAACCATGTACCGCAACCTGTACCATATCATGTACATCAACCTATACCATAACATGTACATCAACTTGTACCACACCATGTACCTGTACCATACCATATACATCAACCATGTACCATGTATCCAATATGTGAAAATGTCTCAAAAATGTGCCTTAATCATGTGATAACATCGCCATGACATATACCAAACTAGATACCAATATAGCCAATATATACTTCTAACAATGCATCATATCATCACAAAGGTGTACCATATCATGTACCATCATCATCAAGACATGCCTAAATAATGTACCATAAACATAACTCTCAATAAAAAATGTAAAGAATACCTATGATCATGTAGTAGACCTGATACAAAAAATTACATACATGTAGCCCTTCCTCAACCTCAACAACAAGAGAATAACATCTTCATCAAACTTTACCTCAGTCTTGTAGGACTAGTTTGGGTTTGTGACAAACCCTAACTTTCAACAAGAATAACTTCATACTTGTAATTAATAAAGGTCTAAAATTTTATCCAAAGATACTTTGAGATCTTTCTTCCATATCCTCAAAATTTCAGGGTCTAAAACTTCTCAAAATGGAAGTTATAGAGAAAATGAAAAACCTTCCTAAATGTTATCCTATTTTGGAGAGAGAACTTATACAACATGCCACGCACTCGATATTTGATATATGATTATGAAACTCACAAAAATATACCACATAATTTTATATTTCTATTGATATTTGTTTCACATAATTTGGATCCTCTATAAAGAAGTTATGATTGTTTTACCGGGAACACCTATTTAAGACTAGTTTCAGGGCTAGTCAAAATCCTTATCTTCCACAGAGTGTATCTCCAAAAATACAATGACCCAGAAGTTGAAATTTTTACCACCTATACTTGGACATGTCATCTCAACCTCTTTCAATTTTCTCTATTTGAATCATTCTAGAAAAAAGTTTATAGCAAAAATGGTAAGATGACCTTTAAATAACATACCTTAGAACACATCATCACAAAGCTTCAACCTCCCTTGGAATTTCGTCCTTCTTTACTTTATCTTCCCTCTAAAATTCACCTCAGATATCCTTGGTTACCTCAGATCAGAATCAATTACTCACATAAAATATATTCAATATAATGTGTGTGTGAATGTACTTATGAGTGACTTTTTGAGGTGTATATATACTTTTTCTAAGTAACCTCTTTTCTTAACTTTAGGGATTCTTGAAATTTCATGTTACAACCACTTTACCCTTTCATTAATGACTTGCAACCAATTAGGGGATTCTTAACCCATATTTAAACCAATTAGGGGCTTCTTAACCCATATTTTGGGATTCCAACTTCATGACCTCATAACTCCTCAACTATGAGGAACTACGTGACGTTCCACCTACCGCTGGAAACAACATGGTGAGAAATATCGATCTATGAGTGTGTTACCTACATTTACACTATCCTTCATGTCCTTATTCCTAAAACAAATGTGGGCTTCATGATCAAACCTATGGGTTTATTCTATACTTCTTCAAAGTGTCTTCCCGTGAGGGCCATACTTAGAGCTACTCCGTAAGGGGACCACTTTGGAGACTTCTCCAAATACACCCATCACATCTATTGACATCAATGGCAACCACTACTTGTTGAAACAATGACAACCAACTATCCAAAAACATTAATGAAAACCAACTTTCTAGAAATTTCCACATCACCATCGCCACATCATTGGACACATGGCCTCCACCTCACTTGACATGTGGTCTCCACATCACCATGTACAAAAAATACTCAATTTTTCAAAAATGCTAAAAATCCCCAAATTCTAAAAAAAAATAATTTTGAAATTTCTCTCTCACCACCATGGAAGCTATGTAATTAAGCTTCCCATGGCCAATTTCTTCCATGTTCATTTCAATTCAACCTCTACACTTGAAACACAACATCCCCACACTGAATTTTCAATGGATTTTACTCATAAATTGTGTTTTTTTTTCCCAATTTCATCCAATTTCTTCTATGGTTGTTCTATCATTCATTCTTTTGACCAAGTACAAATCGAAAATCACTTAGATAGAGGTTAAAGTTGGGTTTTTTTAACCTCTACGCTCAATTTCCCCAAAACATTAGGAAATTTCCCCAAATTTTCTCCTAGGAAATTTTGTCAAATAATTTGTAGACATCTCTTGGAATTTCCATCTACAAATTTCTACTCCATCATGTTGGATCTGGCCCATGCAATCTTGGTGTTGAACCTGTGGCTATGATAAAACATTTTAACAAACCCCAAACTCACTTTTGGGCATATGTCACTATAATTCACTCTGTCGCATACAAAATTTTTAAAAATTCTCTCACTTTGCATATGAAGACTCTGATACCATTAATTAGTTGATTTCAGCCTTATTGAAGACTCATATAACTTTACAATATTCTCTAATACCAATTAATAACACATCCAAACCCCTCTCTAGGATTTTATACCAATAATATTAATATTATCTGCATATGAAACACATATGCAGTCCTAAAAATATATAATTCCATGCATAATTATAAGCATTCATAGCATAAAATAATTAATCACATATAAACACACATTTCTCAGTATAAAATTACATAACATAAAGAACAATTATATTTTATGAAATCACCAACTTGTCGCAGACCTCAAATGTTGCACCCAACCATAAACATTATTTTTCTATCACTCTCAAAAGTTATTGACCCTAAAGTTGGGGATATGACTCCACCAAGGAAAATGATACTTAAGTCAACTAAGGTCTCATAGTCAACACAAACAATGGCTAGGCCAAGGTACCAAAGTCCAACAAAAATTCCAACTTACAACCTCTCATTCCCCATCATCCTGGACAACCCAAGTAAGTGTACCCCCTTCTCTATATCATAGTCCCTCAGTTCGTCCCACTTCCCTTCCAGGGCTCCAGTACAAGCCGACCAGGAAGTCTTAGAGAATTGTGGCTCCAAGAACAACATCTATTATAATGGAGTCTCTAGGCACCCTCCACACCTCGCACTTAGGGAAACTTATCTAAGACAAATCTCCCTCCAGAGCTGCATCCTTCCCCAAGGAAACCCAAGGAGAATTGTAGACCCAAATCGACCTAGGATCCACAGGGTTCACAATGTCATGGGGTTACAATGTCTCACTAGCTCACACCCAATATTCCAAGGAAAGAATGGAAATAATGAATCATGAGAATGATGTAACAAATTATTTTCCCACTAAAACCAAAGATTAAATATACATGTTCCCTTTTTGACAAGAAGAAACCAAAGAACTACTTTCCCCTCCACTTGGGAACTCATCCCCCACTTGAGAAATTAGAATAAAAAGACACTTAGGAATTAGGACTTAGGAATATATTATTATATTCCTTGGATTAAGACCCCTTGACTTATCCCCTTTCCTTCTCGTGGATTCAGAGCCCCAAATACTCTCTTATCTAACTTGTTTTGTAGTAACAATATATTTTATTAATATATCATAGTGTAATTACAATTTACATTAATAGGCTCACTGACATTTCAACAGACAATCTCTATAGCCTAATATCACACAGGCACTCTAGCCCAAAACATATATAGACATGCATTACATCCCAACAACCATATTAGCTCACCAACTATAAAAACATATGTGCATATACATGTTTACAACATGGGAATCAACCCAAGGGTATTACATTAGGGTTGTTATATAATTCAGATTAAAGGATTAGGTTTTTGGATGTTGTGAAATATCTAGTATAGTCAAGTTAATACAATGAAGAATATAGAGGTGCAACTCTAAGTTTTGTTGGTTTTCTCAGTTAAGGGTTTCCAAGGTAAAAACTTGTGTATTGTGTAATACATTATTGTTATTTTTATTTTAAGTATCTATATGCATTGTTTCACTTTAAAGGCTTAAAACTTACAAGTAGATCACTGGGGTTCTCAATCAATTTTATGGATTGATAACTTGGGGTTCTCAATCAATTTTATGGATTTATAACTCTACATTTAAATCAAATCTCTCCATCATTTCATGTCAATACTTCAATGGCACCAATTCTTATCATGGCCTCGATAAACCTCCTGCCAAACTCAACTCTGTCAAAGGCAACGTTTTTTACCATGACATTTATCAAGTTTTTTTATGGAAAAATATTTATCAATCCGAAGAATATATTGTACCTATCCTAATTGGTTATAATAAATGTTAAATCTATAACAAATGAAGTGCCTTGGTTAAGGAATATGGTGGGATTATCTTGTATTGACAAAGTTAGAGGTGGGAAACATTTATTCATATTTTCAACTCATTTGGATTTCATGGCAATATTGGTCTCACTTCTTCCTTGGAAATCATAAAGTCGATCATTGAAGAAAATAAAGTGGGACACCCACATGGTATGCATCTCTCAAGATCATATGCATATAAATAATTATGTACCAAATTGAAAAAAGCTACCCCTTCAGTTTGAAGATTTTTAAGGATTATTACATGATTATTAAAGTATATTATAATTATAAGATGATTACATACCAAGAAGAATGACCATATCTATGAGATTGACATCCTTGTTGATGAATTCTTGAGCTTCCTCGAAAACTAGTGATCTGGGACTGGGAAAGTCTACCTTATCTATCAATAATATATTTTCACCTCTTCTTCTAGTTGGAACACCATAATATGGCCTTTTTTCATATGAAGCAACATATCAATACAAATCATAGATGCAGGTATACTTTTCATTGCCATATACTTTGTGTTCAACCAACAATGGAAGCCAACGCTACTCATACCTATTCATAAAATGAATGAAGGATTTAATAATGAAGCTACGAAGCATATCTT
>JZKD02S1428325.1:115310-129075 GCA_000966675.3 Picea glauca
TATATATATATATATATATATATATATATATATATATATATATATAAATAAAATTACATTAAAAAAAATATATAAATTCTAAAAATTCAAATATCTTTGATCAACAATCCATTACAATATAACCTACCTATTGACAAGTATAACAAAAAAATCATTTAAAATTTTTCATGTAATGACAACAATCCATTACAATATAACCTACCTATTGACAAGTATAACAAAAAAATCATTTAAAAATTTTTCATGTAATGCCATGGACACACAAGCTTAAGGGGTAGACTTCTCCTTTGTTGGACAAGGGGTAATTGAGCTTTTTTTCCTTTCTCAAGGATACTCAAAACTTTCATTAGTTATTGGATAGAGTGTTCTCCTTTTTAGAGACAAAATATTGGGTAATTGTGTGTTGTAAATAATCATATCCAAAATATGGAATAATTTAGGGTAATTATTTGCTGGGAGTGTGTTAAATATAGTGGTTTATTTTTTATTTTTTAAATTAAATAATTTTTTAAAATTAATTTAAAATTAACTTTTTTTATTTCTTAAGAATATTTTCTTTTTCTTTTTTCTTTTTTATTTATTTATTCTTAACCTAGGGATGGGAGGCCAATTATGTAATATACATTTTTCTCTCTTTTTTTTATCCTAAAAAATGGGAAAATAATATAAATATACATCTCACATTAATACTCTCTTAGCTTTGTCAAGGATGTGAGGCCCTTTAGGGATACACCTATATCCTCCTTCGTAGGGATAATCTACTCTCCTCCTTCCTTCTTTCCAAGGATGGAAAGGAAATGATGTAATATACATGTTCCGCATAAATATTTTCCTTCCTTCCTTCTTTGTCAAATAATAAGAGGTATTTCATATAGATATTCTAAGTTTTATTGGGCTAATGGATACACTCATCTCTTCCTTTCTAGGGATACTCTCCTCTCCTACTCCTTTATTGGTAAAGTTATGAGAGGGAAATGATGCAATAAATAAATTCCACATTTGTATTATCCCTTCTTCTTCTTAGCCTGCAAGGGATGATAATTCTTCCCTAAGGATATTCTCTTCTCATTTCTTTTTAAATAGATAAGGGATAATCTTGTCTCCTGCTTGGCCAAGGCATGCATTCATATCTTCCTTCCAATGATACTCTCCTCCCCTCCTAATTCATTATTGGTCAAGGAACACACTCACCTCCTCCTTACTTCCTCCCTAAGGGATGGGAGGATGTTCATTGTTGATGTGATACACATGTTCTGCATTAATTGTATTCTTCCTTATTGGTTAGGGTATTAGAGGATGATGATGTGATATGCATGTACTTCATATGGATACTCTCCTTTACTTCCTTATTGGATATGTGAATCTCTCATTTTGTTTGTAGGGATACTCTCCTCTCTTTCCTTCTTTCTTGGACAATGGATGTGATGGAAATGATGTAATATACATGTCAGACATTAATAGCCTCCTTCCTTATTTTCCATGGGATGGGAGGTCTTATGTATTAGGGACATTATCCTCTCCATCCTTATTAGACCAATAAAACTATAATTTTATTTGGAAAATAGATAGATTCATGTTACCCATATTGGGGATAATTTCTTCTCCTTCCTTCTGATCTAGGTGGCTATCTAGAGCTATCTAAAAAATGGTTCCAATTCTGGAAGTTTTTGAGTCATGATTTTTTGACACATTTTCGGGGATTTCCTATGTGTTTTTGGGGGTAGTTACACCCAAAGCTTATGGAACCATATAATTATTCTAATTTTCTTTCAAAAAGTTAAAGAATACCCAATATGTAGCACTGAGTGAAACATCATGATCTCAACAAGTCTTCCTTTTTATTGAAAAACTTAGATTCATTCAATGCATCGTTCCCACTTTTTGTTAATATGATAGCATTAGGGTTCTTGCATTTTAGGGGGTTTTCTTCTTATGTTTGTTTCACATTATTATAGAATGTAGTTTAAAACTCTTGTTATGGGAATTTTTCACATGAGTATAGTTGTAACATCTCTTCTCAAAGATAAACTACTATCATTCTATCCATTTGTATTGCCATGCACATTGTACTATTTTTCACCAAGTTATTAATTAATAACATTTGGTTTTCATTGTAATATTGTGTTTAAACACTAAATTTGTGTTATTTATACAATATTATGTGTTCTTTCATTTCTAATATAGATCACCTTCCTTCTTATCCAAGGGATTTGTGAAAAATGATGTAATATACATGTCTCACATTATTACTCTCCTTCCTTCTTCACCAAGATGGGAGTTCCTTCACAAGGAAAATATCCTCTCCTTCTTACTTGGAAAAGGGATACTATCTTTTCTTTGGTAATGGGATACTCTCATTTCATTCTTCCTATATATATACTCTCTTCTCTTCCATCCTTCATGGCCAAGGGATGGAAGGGAAATGATGTAATATAGATGTCCCACATTAATACTCTCCTTCCTTCTTAGCCAATAAATTAGCCAAGAAGTGGAAGGTCCTTCCTAGGGATACACTCCTCTCCTTCCTTCTTGTCAAATGATGGGAATGTGATTACATCATATATATACATCCCACATTAATAATCTCCTTACTTATTTTTTAATAAATGGAAGATCCTTTAGATGGATACTCTATCCTTCCTAGGGATACACTCCTCTCCTTCCTTCTTGTCAAACGATGGGAGTGTGATTACATCATATATACATCCCACATTAATAATCTCCTTACTTATTTGCTAATAAATGGAAGATCCTTTAGAGGGATACTCTCCTTTCCTTCCTTCTTTTCCAAGGGATTGGAAGGAGATGATACAATATATATTTCCCATAATAATTCTCTCTTTTATTCATGGAAAAGGGATAGGAGGTCCTTTATACATATACACTTCTCTCCTCCTTAATTTCCTAGAGGGATACTCTACTTTTCTTTTCTAATGGATTCACTCATCTGAGTCCTCCTTCCTAGGGATATTCCCAACTCTTACTTCCTTTTGGAAATCGGATGGGGAGAATGATGTTTTCATATATGCATCCCATATTAATTGGTCTCAATGGATGTTATTAATAATCATCATCATTATCCTTCATTCTTAATCAAGGGACCAAGGGATGGGATGATTTAATTTCAAGATGCAAATTAAAAGAAGATAGTTGAATGTAGGGTTGTGACATATCATCCTTCCTAAGGATAATCTCCTATCCTCCTCCTTTCTTGGCCAAGTCGTGGGAGGGAGAGGATACAATATATATGATCCAAATTCATGTTATCCATTCTTATTATCCAAGGGAGGGGAATTAATTCCTAAGGACATTCTCTTCGCATTCTTTCTTAGTTAAGGGATACTCTTATCTCCTTTATTGGCCAAGGAATACACCCATATATTCCTTCCTATGATACTATCTTATTATCCTAATTCATTATTGGATAGGAATGCACTCATATTCTCCTTCCTTATTTACCAAGGTATTAGAGGATGATGATGTGATGTACATGTTTTGCATTAATATTATCCTTCTTTCTTAGCTAGGGGATGAGAGGGTGATGATGTGGCATACATTTACTTTTTAGGGATACTCTCCTTTCCTTCCTTTTTGACCATGGAAAACTATCCTTTTATTTATATGGATACCCTCCTCTCCTTACTGATTTCTTGGACAAGGGATGTGATGAAAATAATGTAATATGCATGTCATGTATTGATACTCTCCTTCCATCTTTGCTAAGGGGTGGGAGGTCTTACTTATTATGGATATTCTCCTCTCCTTCATTGTAAGACAAAGGAAAATATCATTATATTTGGCCAACATATAGACTCATCTCACCCATGTTTTGGATAATGTCCTCTCCTTCATTCTAATATAGGTGGCCATCTAGAGTTATCTAAAAAATGGTTCTAATTTTGGTAGTTTTTAAGTCATGAATTTTTGACACATTTTTGGGGATTTCCCATGTGTTTTGGGGGGTACTTATGCCCAAATATTAGGGACCCTTATTATTATTCTAATGGTATTTCCAACGAGCTAAATATTACCCAAAATGGAGAACTAAGTGAAACATTATTTTTTTTTGTGATTGGCATAATCAACAACTCGCGGTTCTCGTACTTGTGTGACACGGGGTTGATTCGTGTCTTCTACCTATATAACCTCCAGGCACGTATACACGGCCCACAGGCATGGGGCATGGGTAAATCGGGGTGAGAATTGAACGTGAGACCTCCTTTTTACATTTCCTTCCATTTACACGACACTTTCCAATCGGTATAGACCCCTACAGGCCTAAGTGAAACATTATGATCTCAACAAGGCTCCCTTTTTCTTGAACAACTTGGATTCATCTAGCACATTTTTCCCACTCCACTATAAGGAGAAGACCTTGTAGTGGAGGTTTCTATGGAAATTCCTTGAAAAATTTATCCCTTCTTTTTTATAACAGATTTTGTTAGAAGAGGTGGGTAGCTAGAGAGTTTTGTGGAGGTTTTTTTACCGGTGCACCTATAAGGTACATATGCCTCAATGTGAAAATACAAATAATGTTGCAGTGCTTAAATCTTAAAGCACAATATTTCTTTTTATGATAAAAAAAATAAAAGCACCAAACAAAGCGCTCAGGTGCCTATGACCATTATGACCCAATGGGTATCCCTATACTTTGGTGCACCAAGGTGGGGTAAAATAAATAAAAAATATTACCAATCAAAATTTCATTATTACACTTCATTTTGTTCTTAGAAACTCTTTATCAAGCATATGTTCTCACTCTTCTTCCAAGACCACCCCATTTGTAGTGATCTACAGTGAGTTCGATAGCTACACTGGTATATTCCACACATTTCCAAATTTTGGAAAATCCCGTGAATTTTCATTTTTTCTCTATGATGGAACCGTGCCTCCTCGAGATAGAAGATCCCAGGTAAATTATTTATTACCTTCCTATTTTCATTTTCATCAAATTAAAATTTTAAATTGGCCTGAAATTGGGTCTTTTATTTATTTATTCAATTATGCATGGTGTACTTGAATGTTTTGTCTCACTCTAAAGACGATTTGTTTTGCGCATAAATATATATGAAGTACCACCCATGGTGTCTATACAATAAACATACACATCAGTGTCATTCACAAAATGACGCCATAGGGAATTTTGAAAATAAAGCATAGTGGCATTTCTTTATGGACGCCTTGTCATCGATGTGTTATAAAATATAACACACTGCTAAATAAAATTCTAGTACTCTATGGAAACTGGACCACTGGTGCGTTCACATTAACAAATTGCATTGCCTAATTATATATATATATATATATATATATATATATATATATATATATACTAGTGGTGCACCAAAGTTAAGAAAATGCGTGGGTGTTGTAAATAACACGACACCGAGCTGATTATTCAATAATTTAGCATAGTGGTGCATATTATTGGATTCCTTGTTACTGTTGTTTCCGAAAATACAATGCACTGCACAAAACCAGTTAGTTCTCGAAGAACAGTGGAGCCCTGGTGTGTTCCCTTTAACCAACTGTACTGCCCAGTTTTGAACACATAAAATTTATCACCGTGGAGCATCAAGGATAGACAAACACACAGGTTCTATTAACATAACTAAACCTTGCCAAAATATTTAACGAATTATTATATATGTGTGTCTCATTGGATGCCCTATTATCGATGCATTATATGACACCAAGTGCCACTAAACAAAATGTCAATGCTCCAAGAACACTAGAGCACTAGTTCATTCATGTTAACAAATCAAATTGCCTAATTTCTAACAAAAAATTTTCCTTTTGATGACCATAAGTCCACAAAATGAACCATGTTGTAAAAATCATGGCACTAAGCCGAATGTTTAACAATTTAGCATAGCAGTGCGTCTTATGGGACGCTTGGTTACCAATGTGTCCTAGTATATTAAATGCACTTGTGTTATGCACAACATGACACTGCACCAAATATTTAATAATTATCATATCATTGTGTCAAACTGAATGCCCCGTGATTGGTGCCATTCATTTACGATGCCACTAATTCCATATTGGTGCTCTAAACATCAAGGAGAATCAGTGCATTAATTATACCCAACCACACTGCCTAGCTTAGAAAAAATACAAAATGGCATATCGGTGTGCCTTGTGGGATGCCCCATACTTTACGGTGCATTACATAACAAAACACACTACCAAAGTACATTTTTATGCTCCAATAACCATGGATCACTAGTGTGTTATACCAGCAACACCACATAGTGGGTATTTTTTCTAATATAACACACCAATCACAAAACATAGTTTCTATTTTGTCTGCATCAGGTACTTTTCCACATTTTTTTGCAAACATAAATTAATTTTTTTTTAAATACAAATTATTTATATAATTATGTGTTTTATCATTTCAATTCATATTATCTATATATGTGCCTAAAATGATTTTTATGTGGATTAGAGACAATGACAGCGAGAGGAGGAGCAATAATAGGTTGGCAAGTACATACTTGTACCTGAGTGGGAGGCCCGAGAGAGGGAGAGGGAGAGGATACCTCACCCTATTACACCTCAGACATGTGTAATTTTTAGGAATGTTGGCCTCCTCAATTCTTATGAGGGGGGTACATCCCTCAGGCGGAACTCTTTTTTTTTATAGTAGTTGATCCATCATTGGGATCATGCTCAACAAACATTCAGGATCGGTCTCATTCTATGGTATCGGGCCAACAAGGATAATTTTTATTTTATCACTAGGTTTCCTAGGAGGGTGGAGGTTTGGCCCCATTTCCCCAATCTACCACCTGATGTTCTAAGAGAGAGCTAGCTGGAATATGTGCAAAGATATGTCATTCTGGACATTGTTTCTACTCTAGGATTCCATGTTGTTGGTGGTCAGATGTGGATGGATTAATTTCATGCATAGGAGGTTAGGTGTATGTTTATTATTCTCATGACAATGTCATACTTTAATTAATATGGGAAACACATTAGTTTCCCTCCGATGTATTATGTATATAGTTTAATGCAGAGGTCCCGATTGATTAGGTGGACGAAGATTTTTTTGAGACAATTTTATTTTTGACGGGAGGATATTATTCCCATTTGTGTCATACTTATTTAAATTATTTTTTGATAGGTTTCATGTCACTCAACCATAAGTACCCTTCTTCCCTCCTAGGTCTATGATTGATGCATGTATGCACATGTAATGGCAATTGTTTCTTGAGAGGGGCTAGTCGGAGTGGTCATGTACTCCGATCGATAGGGATATATGTGACTTTTTGGCTAGAGAGGACAATCCTATCCTCGATCTTGTACAATAACCATATGTGGGGATGAATTGGAGAGGATTTCCAAACATCTTATTTATAGAAGATGAGCCACCTTATGAGAGAGGTAATATTAGCATTATGTTTTGATAACTCTAGTTGCATATTTTTATGTCTTATTTATTGAACATGTAATTTATTGTAACATTTTGTTTCAATTATATGATTAATATTATCTATTTTTTTGCAGATATTGGAACATTTATTGGGGAAAAGCCTCCCCAACAAGATGAGGATATGGAGGAGGCATCATAGAAGCCTCCAATACTTAGACCTGGCATGCCATGTAGGCCAGATCAAAGAGTCTGAATAGAGGTTGAAGATTGCCTATGTGATATTATGGTTAAGCATGGAGTGGTACTCGTATCAGTTAGAGATATATTACATGTATGAGAGATATATACGATATGGGAAACCTTGCCTCATGACATGACATCACTGATGTGTAATCGTGTTAGTTTCCTTGACCTCATAGAGATGTTGACAATTTTTGTTCATCATTCCACTCCATATAGCTCCTTACTAGACCAACCCACATCCTCTACACCACCTAGTCCTCCTCCTCCTCTTGCTTGTCCTCCACATGTGTCACCATCCATCAATCCTCCTACTTCTCCTCCAATTGTTTCACCATCCACTGATCCTCCTTATTTTCCTCCACATGTGTCACCATCCACCGATAGTTTTTCTTTTCCTCCACATGTATCACCATCAACCAATCCTCCTTCTCCTCATCCTCATCCACATGTGTCACAAGATATTGATGTTGTGGACACTATGTTCACATATGGTGTTGCATAGCTTAATCTTTGTGGAGAGACATATGAGAGTATACTTTCTTCATTGATTTTTGACATAGGTGTTTGTTGGCCCTTGACAAAATTTTGAAGTTACTTGGTCATATTTGAACGTTTTTGGGACTTCGACAACCTATCGAAGATGGAGTGCCAAATGAAGCAGGGATCACAGGATCTCAGCCCACTTTTGGAACCCCTTTTTGGGTTTTGGGACAATGTAATGGGAAAGGGATGTTGGCTCGTGGGTTTACCCACATTTAGGCCCACTTTTGTAATGTATAAATAAACATCCAGGCATATAGTAGAGGGGGATTGTATCTATGTGATGTAAGCTAAGTGATAATAGACTATGTAAGTACTTTGTGCATGACTGTAGAAGGTTTACAAAGCTAAGTGCAAGTTGTTGTAGAAGTTATAGAAGGATTTGTGTTGTAAGCGCAAGGAAGAAGGATCTAGCGAGCTGTGCAGATCTTTTGTCCTATGAAAGGAAGGGTTCTTGGTGGCTTTGTGCCTATAACTGATTGGAGACACTAATAAAGAAGAAGAGTTGGTGGACGTATCCCCAGGGAAGGGGGTGAATTATGTAAATATGTGTGTTATGCATTTGTGCTTTGACTTAATGTGTTGTCCCTGCTTTTGCAAAGTGCTTTGATATATTTAGATAGATCTACTTATGCTTGGTGCTTCTTAGATATGTGTGAATGCTAGATATGACATGTACAAAGATGATTAGTGTTGATCTATTGGATTTGATATTTTTTGTTGTTGCTAAGTGCTAAAATACCTTGGATCTAAGTAAACGTTGTGATTCTCTGTGATATCTGCGAAGTATAATAAGGGTTGAATATTGATGAATAATCGATGCTAAGTGTTCTGTAAGAAATATAATCACAGATCTGTGTCCTAGCTAAGGTTGCAGACACCTGAGTCTTGCAACCACCCCTGCCTCTACCTCGGGTGAGACTTCATCTGCTTTGCAGGTGTTGTTGAAAGGGTCGATAGTTAGGGTTTTGTTGGTGCGTTGTTGTAGCATTGAACCCTGGGTCTTCCCTTGTGTCAACAAATGGTTCCGTTGCCAGGACCTGAAACTGTGATTGTTGAGAACTGATGAAGAGAAATCTTTTTGCAAAGATTCATCCTGAAACTATATAAGCTCTCTGCGAGGATTTGTGCCCTAGTGCACAGTATTCCACTTGATCTGAAAATATTTGTGCTAAAGAAAGAAGTCCATATCTAAAGAAAAGAAGCAAGATCTGAATGTTTTTTGCTCTAAGAAAGGTAAAAGTGGAAGTTTCTGAAGAAAAGAGGTTATATCTGTAGAAAAGAGGTAATATCTGTAAGCTTTGTTCTCTGATAAAGGTAAGAATAGTCAAAAAATTTTAGATCTGAAAGCTTTGTGCTCTGCAAAAGTAAAATAAGTGAAATTTTTTGTTTCTAGAGTATGGATCTAGGTATGTTTGATATATTTTTTCCTAGCTTGAAAACTAGGGCTCTGATAGATGAAAGAAAGCTTGATATGAATAGATCTGATAAGTACAGTGATGGATATGTTATACCTATGCATAGAAAGAATGTTTGGACTAACAAATGGATACAGGATCCTAGAAATAATTTTTTGCAAGCTAGTTACCATGATCCTAGTGCATAGTACAAAAGAGGCTGGGGATCATTTAAAAGGAAGAGAGGATTAACCCTATGTTACAGTTGCAGAAGACCGAGACATATTGCTAAAGAATTCCCTGGTGGAAGATATAGTTTCTTATGTTGAAAATCTTTGGACCATGAAGTATTGGATTGCCCTAGAATGATTGCTAAGCTTGAAAGAATGAATCCGAGTGAAGAAAACCCTAAGGCAGCTTTAGAAATATCTGAACCCCTGAAATAATCCAAGAAGGTATTACTATAGATGAAAGACACCTTGAACGACCACCAATATTTTAGGTTATCAGAGATCTTTAAAGAAAAAGAATGCATCAAAGTAAGAATAGGGGACTTCGACATTGACTGTGTTCTTGATGAAGAAACAACAGTGAACATTATGCCCGAGAGAACTTGGGAAGCTATAGGAAGGCATGTTATGATACCTTCATTAAGAGGAATAGGGCTATTAAGAGGAAAATTGGTGAACCTATGTGGAAGGCTCACTCAGATATCTATGAATGCTAATGGAACTTCGACAACGGAAGATTTTGAGATTCTCAATTTTATTGAGGACAACGCCCCGTTTACTATGTTACTTGGAAAACCTTGGATTGAGAGAGATCAAGATAGAAAAAAGGAAGAAGAAAAGGTTTTAGAACAACAGAGACAAGAGTTAACAGATTTCATGACCAGAAGGATCACGCAATTGATTGAAGAACAAGAGAACAAATCAAAGCTATTTGACACCCAGAGCCCAGATATCAAAGTTGCAAGAGAACTAGAGGACTCACATAAGATTGCAATATCTGTCTCAAATATAGAAGAAGTATTACCCCTAAGTCTTAGGAGAGAATATCAGTAGCACGAAGTGACTATGTCCAAGGAAAATAAGAATCAAAATGGGAAGAGAATCACCGAGACGAAGCTCATTGGAAAGAAGGCTAAGAAGCTAAGTAAAAAGAGAGCTAATATTGACAGGCTATAGAATATTCCAAAGGGAACCTTGCAGAACAGAAAACTTGTAGAAATTGAACTTCGTCGAGATATCAGACCAACGACATAGGCCACTTCGTCAAGGCAAAGAAATATAGTTGTTGAAAGCCGATATAACCATTCAACTGCCACTCCAAACGGGTCAAAAAGCATTGATGGTTCACCACTAGACCGTGAGACTGTGCCATAATGGACATAACATGAGTTAATGATGCCTCATACCCGTTGCAAGTAGACTGTTGCTAAGTTTCTTACTTAGTCCACCATGCCACGCACCGAGAATACTTTTTTCTAACTAATAATTTGAGGCCATAGCCTGAGATTATTTTTCACTGTGATGATTGCCTTGTTCTCGTACCCTCCATTGTAGTCTCTAAACTCATTTCACACCTGATCTAATTGACCCCAAGCTTGTATGTCGGATGAGATTAGCGCTGTAGAGAAAGTAGTCGAATAAGTTTTTATTGAATTAATGACTAAGAGAGTCATGTTAGAGTGAGGGTTATCTTCAAGAGTCCAAGCATCATCAATGAGAGGACTGTAGGCCTCTCCTTCCACTGCTCATGCCGATCCATCCCGACCAACCGATGAGAAAAGGAAAAAGAACAGAGATGACATTGTGAATGCGAAGCTTATTCTGCGCATTCTGTCAGCTTACCTACCACCTCTCAGCAGTTCCATCAGCCATGAAAGTGTCACTTGAGACTTCGATTATACTTTTATCATTGCGTACCTTCCGAAAGGGGTGCACGCAGTTCATGCTGACCAAGATAAGCTCGCAGCATTGAAGTTTAGTGACTTCAACCTTGGCGATTGAAAAGCTTACAACATGATCGCCCTGCAAAAGTATCTAACCAGGTCTAAAGGAAAGAATTCCAAGATCATCCCGTAGTCATGGACCCAGAACCTCGTGTAGTCCACGCTACTCAACATGATGAAGATTCTGCACTTTGAACGACATCAAGAGGTGAATGCATGTGTAAAGTTACTGTTGTCGTGTTATCAGGACGGATACCTATGGCTGAACCGACACATCACTGTGGATATGACCTTGATCAATCGGATCACATGGCTTAGTATGCAAGGCCCTGACCCACAAGAGTTATACCCTGGAAAGACCTCAGACCGAGCATTAGCGCAAAGAATTAAAGAAACTTATGGTGATGTCGAGAAGGGCACATGAGGCTACAAGGTAGCCTCTATCCAGAGTGTCACAGTGAGACTTTCCTGTCAGCTGATTGTGGGAAAGCTAGTTCGTAAGAATAGACCAACTCAAGTGACTGGATTCGTGGTTGACCTCGCAGGGAAGTGCGCATAGGGACTACAGATGAACTAGGCATAGTACCTTGTCAATCAACTAGAGCTTGATTGCAAAGAATAAAAACCAAGGGTATGAGTTATAGTTTAGTTGTCTTCTCATATTGATCATTTTCATTTCCTAGGAGCTACCAGAAGGCGCCACTTTCCCGGATATTGAACCCTTCGAACCACTGGCCGTGAAGTTTTGTACGCTGTGGTACTCTAGTGACATGCACAAGCAGTGGCAGTCCAATGTTGTCTTCTATGCCTATTACAACTAGTTGAATATCACAATCCAGTCTACATCACACATCACCGCCACTTCTCCTATATTATAGCGCACACTGATGAGCATAAACAACAGCTCCATTCATATTACAAGTTGAAAGAAAATGAATTGAAGGAGATTACCAAGGAATGGTCGACGGACCTCCTTATTCCAACGAACCCCACGGAGATGTCCAATGTGGATAGCCCTGAAACTATGCCGGACACACCTGGACCAAGAAAGACGAAGAAAGATGACGAAGTACATGATGTCCATATCGCATCGGTGAAGACCACTTCGATATCACCTAAGAAGGGAAATGATGGTGGAGAGATAGGTGGCATAGAAGTCGAGCAAAACAAAGCACTACTACATATTGTAAAAATTCTGACGTTTTATTTGCGGTGTTATGGACAAAATTGTCCATATTGTCGCAAAATAGAGGAAATTTATAAAAAAAAAAATCATGTTTCCCGATAACGTCGCTCTTTCCATGTTGATGTCTCTCTTGCCACGTTAACGTCGGTCTTGACACATTAACGTCGCTCTTTCCACGTTTTCCACTAGAACGTCACTCTTGCCACGTTTTCCACTGGAATGTCTCTCTTGCCACGTTTGTGAAGATGTATGTCGCAATTGCCACGTTAACGTCGCTCTTGCCACGTTAACGTCACTCTTGCCATGTTTTCCACTGGAACATCTCTCTTGCCACATTTTCCACATGGAATGTCTCTCTTTCCACGTTTTTGAAAAGGTATGTCACAATTGCGACATTTTGGAAACTAGGTTTTCCCCTCCAACGATCACCTTAATATGTTCACCAAGTCAAAATACCAACATTCACTTAGGAATTTTTTACGTCGGAATTGCGACGTTACAAAATCTATAAATATGTTGCATTTGACGGATGTTGCAACAAGTTTTCTATAATAATGACGCTTCTTACTTCTTGAAGAAGAAGTAACGAGTAAACTGGAGTGTCAACAGTGCAGTAAAGAGGATGCTCTAGTGATCTTTTAACAGAGGGAATCTTGAAATTTTCACATGAGATATCATCAAGACAAGATGGTAGAGGAAAAGTATCAGTGCCATTATTCAATTCAAGATCAACATCGCACACCATGTCTTGAGAAAAAATAGGGTTTGCAATGAAAAGCATAAGGTATATGTTGCAGCCATTATCTCTACCTGAGACTTCTTATGATGACCATTTTTCTAGACAAAGGGAAGATACCATGCCCATTGGGCACTCTTCATCATTAGCAATATCTTCCACCCTTAAAATAGACATGGATTAGGGATTAGGGTTTAAGTGTTTAAGGGTCGATGCCTAAGGGGTTAGGGAATTTAGGGATTTTGTGTTAAGAGATTAGTGATTAACTAAGGTTGAGGGATTAAGGGTTTATGTAAGGGTTTAGGGTTTGGCTTGCTAGGTTTAGGGTTTA
>JZKD02S1428325.1:163592-195836 GCA_000966675.3 Picea glauca
AAATGAATATTCCTTACTCAAGAAGACAAAGTGAATTCATAAATCAAGAACATGCTCATTATCCAGTCAATGAGAAAAGCTACAAATGAAATGTTCAGAAAGGAAATCAGAATGAGAGCTTCTCATGTCAGGACAAATCTGGAAAAGATACATCTTCAAGATGGAAACAAATGATTAGGTGTGGAAATTCTTTTTATGGTTATTGTTTCTCTTGTTATGCATTTGGTCACAGGGTATCAGAATTTCAGAGCCATGGTAAAATAAGTTCAGGTAAGTACAATCACTCAATGAAGTATAAGAAATACAAGTATAATGAACTTACTGGAAATTATTGTTATATCACGAGATTCTATACCTGTAATGGTCTCGGTCACAAAGCTCATGAGTGCTGGAATTCAAAAGGACAATATATGGAGAACATTTCCTTCAGGTCAGAAAGAAAGTTTGGTGGCAAGGCAAGATTCCCTATACAAAAGGCTACAAAAGTATGAAGGAGGAAGCCAGAGGAACAAAAGGAGAAAAACTATGAATTATCAACCTATGTTAATGATGTCTGTTCAAGACACATTGAATTAAAGCATGTTATTGAAAATTCACCAGAAAACATAAGTGACAGAAATGCTTCTACAGATAAGTGTATCAATGTTCCTGAAGATCTACACAGAAAAGACAAGTATAAAAGTATTATCTAGAAAGGTTGGGCATGAAGACTCCTGAATTAGCAAATAATGAAAAGAACCTAAGCAAGAGACAAGAGATATATCTAGAGCCATGGTAGATGAGAAGAAAATTTAATGTTCAGCAAGCATAGTTTTAATACTGAAAAGAAAGAAAATTATTTTGAGGTTCTGAGAAATAGATTCTTTGGTTTATCTAGAATTTCAGAAGGACCGTAAATCTGTGTATGACAAGAAGATAATGATTTATTTTTCAGAAGAGAAACATTGATCTTTATCATTTGCACCAGTATTGAATATATGATGTAGCAGCCCAAAAGAAGAGAAGCTTGATTGCAGCTGTGTTGAGTATTGGAAGAAAAATGCAAAAGATTTGAGAACATTTGGCAGATAACAGTATTAAAGATGATTCAAAAAAAAATTCAGAGGCAGCAAGTCTATGTGGAACAAGTAATGTGTCTAGAAATATGAAGTATCAGTTTAAGACAAGAGTGATTGATAGAGGTTCATTTATCAGAACTGATGATCAATGGTTGTAAGAATTATCTGTGATTGTGTTGAGTTTGGTAATGAGCAGCAAAGATGGACACTTTTATAAGAAGTGTTCTTGAAGTAATGAAAGAGAATTTGAAGCATATGATGATTATTGAATTATATAAAAGGCAAGTATCTTCAGCAATTCAAAACATGGTAGACCCCATGCATAAGAAGACTGGTTGAGAGCAGAATGGAAGTCGGATTGAAGATTGAGGACTATGAAGAAAATTTTTGAATCAGTCTTGAGCAAAATTAGATGTCTGTACAGGTTGCTGCAAGTAGGAAGATAAAATGTGAATCATCCTCTTAGCTAACATAAATACAGAGCGGTGGATCATTGACAAAGGTATTTTGAAGATGAAAAATGAAAGAAAGATAACACAAAGGGGGAGTTTGTTTCTTCTTACAGTTTTAGCCGATCAATTGCCCATGTGATTAGAGCTCATCTAGACAAGGGGAGTTGGAATCTTTCCATATGATATACACAGGATTGGAAGATGAAGTCACGATTGACAGAGTGTAACTCAGTTAGTAATTGGCAGGAGCAGATGTGTACAAGATAGAGCATAGATGATTGGTTAAAGGAGTGCAGGTCCAAAGGATATTTTCACAAGAAGCGTGGTTTCTAAACATGGTAAAATTGCAGCAAGCGAAAATACATAGAGATCAGAGCTGATACCTTTCCTAGTTTAAACTCTCAAGAAATTCATGCATCAAAATTGGCATCAATTCAGGTGGAGCGTTGTGATCAGATTAGTGGATAGTGTTGATGGAATTCATTTCTTTTTAGCAGGTATTACATTTGAGTGCACAAAGTCAGGGGGAGTCTGAGGAGACAGTTTAACCCTTTTCCCTTGATGTCAAAGGGGGAGAAATGAAAGACAATATTGCCATCAATGCCAAAAGGGGAGATTGTTGGAAATATGGCAATAGCAGAGAGGATGCAGAATGTCAAGGTTGTCATTGATGGCAATCGTCTATGGAAGAAGAAGCTAGATGATGACAGAGAAATATCCAAGCGGAGTGATGAAGGATAGTCGGCCTAATAGGAAGATGGTCGAGGTCGAGCGAAAGAAATAAGTCGCAGTCTAAGGAGGTCAATCGACGAAGAATGACAAAGGGAAGATCTAGTCAAAATAGAGTTCGAGGTTGAGATCAATCGAGCAAAAGACCTGTTGGATCCCATTCAAATTTCTAGAAAGGTCGACAGCTGTCAGATCTGCAGAAACTACGCAGAGGTTAAGCGTAGGGGTTAAGTTCTACTATGCAGAGGAGAAATCCCGGACAATTCATCGGGATATTGGAGAGAGAATTCGAGCCATAGGATCTGAGAAGAAAACTCGACAGCCGTCGGATCTGTAAGAGTCATGCAGGGCTTAAGTCCTACTGTTCAGTGATCTCCATAGGGACATGCGTCAGACATCAGAATCCTTTAAGGATTCGAGGAGAATAAGCTTAGGAGGAATAGCATTCTTATATGCACAAGAAGCACGGGAAAGAGATCGAGAGCCGTCGGATCTCACTCGGAAATCCCGACAGCTGTTGGATCAGGAGAAGTTGCACAGGAGTTGGTGTGCAGAAGAAGTGATCTGAGCCGTCAGATTGGAAGAAAACACCCGACAACCATCAGATTTGCAGAAGCTGCGAGGGGGATAAGCCATCGGAGAATCGGGGATCGGGACTTTGAAATGTCTAGTTCAATTGACATCGAAAACCCCGAAATCGCGATATGTGATTTCGCGATTTGATCACAGCCATTAAATCAAGAAGAGATCAGGACCATCCACGTGTAGACAGGAGGCTTCATCGGAGAATCGAAAATCAGAGTTTCACGAGTCTCGTGAACAATGACAACGAAAACCCCGAAATCACGATATGCGATTTCACGATGTAATCGCAACCATTGAGCCAAGATTGCATCTGAACCATTGATCCAACTCACAAAAGCATTCCACGTCAGCAAGGGACACATGGCACAACCAGGGAATGACAGGTGTCAGGCAGATTCAACACTTCAGGCACATGTAAGTCACGAATCAGAGTGACACGTTGCAGGATCTAACACGTGTCAAACCACGTGTGACGTCAGCAGAGGCATCGACGATCGGGACCGTCCATATGAGGGACAGGTGTCGAAGATCAAGGCACCGTCAGCATATTGGCCATTAGGAAATCGGAGTTCCTGAGGTCGAAGGAAATGAGACATCGAAAGTCTCGAAATCCCGAAGGGATCGAGACCGTCCATCTGAGGGACAGGTGTCGAAGATCAAGGCGCCATCGGCATTTTGTTCATCGAGAAATCGAGGATCTCGCTGGCAAGAGTTTTGTGCAGTTCAGAATCGCGATCCGCGAAACCCCAATGAGTGGGGGCCAGTTGTCAGCGTGTGTAGGGACACATCGGGAAATCGGGGATCGGGAATCCCGGAGGCATGTGCATGGTGACATCGAAAACCCCGAAATCCCGACGAGAGGTATGGTGACGGTCATGTGATAGCTGGTCACATGGAAAATTGTGTAGACGGAAGGGGCTAAATCTCGGGAAAGGAGCACATCGGGGATCGGAGAATCGAGAGTTCCGAGTACATGTGCATCTCGACACTAAAAGTGTCGAAACCCGATTTAAAGCGAAAGCATAATAAAATTATCCAACGGTGCGGATAAGGTTTGAAATTGATCGGAGGGTTACTGTTCTATTTTACAGTTAACTAGTGAGTTTGGATTATGTTAGAAAAACAGACTCATGATGACGAATCGGTTAGCATTTCAGTTGCCAGGATAGGTGTTCTTGTTTCGGCAGAGGGAAGGCGAAGTGAACCGTCGGGGAGGCGTGTATAAAATAAAATGAGAGAGACTGAATTCGAGGCTGTTGAATAGAGAGGGATAGATCTCTGCAAGTGCGACAGTGGCAGAGGAGAACCTGCGAAGCAGAGAAAAGATGAGAAGGCACAACAGAAGAAGGTGAAGCAGAGAAGCAGATCAAAGGCAGTAAAATAGAATTTGTGGCTGAGCAGTTAAGAAGATCAGAGATGATTAAGGTAGAGCAACATAGCAAAAATGGTAAGAAAGCTATATCAGAATAAGAAAATTGGTTTGAGTAAGATTTTTATTCGAGCAATTAGGGCAGTAGGGTGGTGCTCGAGAGGACTGTTGTCCTCAGAAGTTCAAGTAGGTGCTTGAATACAGGAAGTTGTATCTTCCATCTGGTTGCAGCCAAAGAAACTAGGGTGGCAGGGTGGTGCTAGGGGATACTGATGTCTCGGTCTGCAAGTGGGTGCTTGTAGAATTTGAAGGTTGGTGCCTTCACTCAGTTGGTGCTAAGACAGATTGGAAGTTGGTGCTTCCACCCAGTGGGTGCTGGGATTCTGTGAGAGTTGGTGCTCTCAGCAAGTGGGTGCTTGCAGAATTTGAAGGTTGGTGCCTTCACTCAGTTGGTGCTGAGACAGATTGGAAGTTGGTGCTTCCACCCAGTGGGTGCTGGGATTCTATGAGAGTTGGTGCTTTCATTCAAAGGTTGTAGCCTCCTTTGAGTTGGTGATTAAAGATGATGAGATGTAAAGTAGTTGGAGCTTGTTTGACATCCTAAGAAGAAGAGGTTTTTTCCCTTTATGGGTTTCCTCATGAAATATGTGTCCCTTTGTTTATTATGTGCATGATTGATGTTGAATATCTGTGGTTAATTTATCTGCAACATGTTGACTACCCTCCAGTAATTAAAAATAAAAGTTAAAAAGAGTAGAAATACTTAAAGCTCATAATCAGCATCTTTTAATCCACATAACTTCTCTGTCAGTACATCTTAATATCTGAATCTAACTGAATATAGAGTACATGATTGTCAATGAATGGATATTTGCATATTGGTGATATAAGTTTGATAAAGTTAAAAAAGATTAATTGTGTATGCTATTGATTCACCCCCCCCCCCTCTCAGTAGCACGGTGTGTTCAACAGGTTTTGCAGCCACCTACTTCTGTTGTAACATCTGATGTAATTAGTATGCAGGATGAAAACCCAACCATTACAATGGGACCATGTATCGAGGATGACTCTGACATCTTTCCACCCTTCTATAAATCTTTCAATTTCCAAGACAAGATTCTACATAACTATCTCATGGACTCGGGTCCTCACACAATTGCATGCCTAAAGTTGTTATGGAGAAACTAGGTATGGAGATCACTAAGCCCTACCAAGACCTTTACTCCTTTAACTCCAAAAAAGTCAAATGTTTGGGATTAATAAAATATTTAGTGGTTTCTTTGGAACAGTTACCCATGAAGAGTGTAGTGATGGACATCATTGTAGATAACATCCCCCCAAAGTTTAGTATGATTTTGTCCAGGACGTGGGCCAAGAAGGTTGGGGGATTGTTACAAATGGACCTCACATATGCCACCATTCCTGTTTTCGGGGGAGAGCACCAAAGTCTATACAGGGAGGTCATATTGGCATATATCATCAGCGAACATCAGAATCTAGGAAATCATCCAGTTTATGTTGTTGTGGATGAGATTGGCTCATATATTTTTCATTTAAATGATAATGAACCCTAAATTAGAGTCAGCAAATGCAAACATCAGTCACTGATAGATCAAGAGAACAAATTGTGGAAGATGTATTTTGATGGCTATTCATCAAAATAAAGTTATGGGGCTGGTATAGTTCTAATTTCCCTTGCATGGGAGGTTATAACGCTCTCTTATAAGATGGAATTCTAGACTACTAACAATATAGCTGAGTATGAAGCTCTGGTGCTTGGATTGAAGGCTGCCACATGGCCGTTGACAATTTGGCAGTTTTTGGTGATTCTGAGTTAATCACCAATCAAATAAAAAACATATATCAAGCTAAGAAAATAAGCTCAAGCAATACGAGAATGAGGTGTGGGACCTGGTTGACAAATTCTTTCTGGAATTTAATATCTCCTTCATTCATAGAGAGGCAAATCAAAGGGAAAATTCTTTAGCATTGGCTGCCAGTTCCTTCAGACCTCCCATTGGTCCAAATATCAAGTATCAGGTGGAATTCATACATTGGACAACCATACCAGACAACATAAAGCACTGGAAAGTCTTTAGCGATGACTTGGAGCTACAAATATTTATGCAAACCATTGATGAATTCTCCAGTATCTCAATAGATCAAGAGGGTGAAGATGATGAATCAAAAAATCAACAAACATCTCAGTTGTTGAACAAAGTGGTTGGCCACAACATTGTAGAACTTAAAAAAAACCACATCCCCAAGGGTTTAGTTCCACTAGAAAGGTTATTTGATAGTTATGATGTCTCCAGAGAAGCTTCCATAAAAAATAAAGAAGAGGAAGTGATGGACTACAACATTGGGACTGTTGAATATCCCAAAATAGTCAAATTTTTCAAGGCACTACCTCCAGAACAAAAAGACAGGTATGTCAATCTCATGAAAAAATTTGTTGATATTTTTGCATGGTCGTATGAATATTTGAAGACATTTGACACTAACATAATCCAACACAAGATCCCTTTGAAGGCTGGTTCTAATCCATTCAGACAAAATATCAAGCAATTTAATCCAATACTAATGTCCATAATTGAAAAAGAGTTGAAATGAATGCTTGATGCCAAAATTGTTGTGCCCTTGAGATACTCGTATTGGGTGGCCAACTTGGTGATCGTGAGGAAAAAGAGTGGGGAAATATGCTTGTGTGTGGATTTGTGAAATCTCATCAAGTGTTCCCTAAAAGACAACTACCCCCTTCCAAAGATGGACCACATTTTGCAAAGGGTAGTAGGTTCCCACAGGATTTATTTGTTGGATGGGTACTTTGGTTATAACCAAATAGCAGTATGTGAAGAAGACAAAGAAAAAAACACATTCACCGCCCCATGGGGGAAATTTATGTATGAAAAAATTCCCTTTGGGTTGATGAACACAGGGGACAACTTTTATAGGGATATGGTCATAGCTTTCGTGGGGGATAAAAACAAATTTATGGTTATATATTTGGATGACATCGCCATTTTCTCCAAATCAGATGATGAGAATTTACAACACCTTGAGAAGATTTTTCGAATATGTAGAAGGTATGGGATTTATTTGAATCCCAAGAAGTCCCACTTTTCTATGCCAAAAGGTAAACTCCTAGGTCACATCATATCAACAAGTGGTATAAAAATAGACCCTAAGAGAGTGGAGGCCATTCAGGAAATTGAAATCCCTAGAAATAAGAAGTCTATTTAGTATTTTATAGGCAAAATAATCTTTTTAAGGCGCTTTGTGCCAAATTTTGCTGAAATCATAAGGCCTATCACCAACATGTTGAAGAAAGATGTTGTTATCAAGTGGTCATAGGAGAAAAATCAGCATTCTAAAGGATCAAACAAGCTTTGGTTGAAGACCTTGTATTGGTCAGCCTTGACTATGCTAAACAACTCTTTATCTTCTCTTTCTCTTCTAAGGAAACCATTGGTGTTGTGCTAATGCAAAAGAATGAAGAAGGAAATGAAAATCCCATAGCCTTTTTCAGAAAATACCTTCGAGATATTGAGCTAAAGTATGATATATTAGAAAAACAAGAATATGTGTTGGTCAAATCTTTAAAGGCCTTCAGGTGTACATGTTACAGTCTAGCATAACAACCTATGTTCCTAGCAATAATGTCAAAGAGATTCTGGTCTATCCAGACAATGAAAGTAAGGGAGGGAAATGGATTGTCAATTTGATGGAATATGACCTACACATAAATCCCACCAAGATAATTAATGGGCAGGGACTTTCCAAGTTGTTATCAGAGTCAAACTGTAAGGTGTTGTAATTGCATCAGACCTTCACCCAATTTGATGCACCCATCACACAGTCTGGACAAGGCAAGATGCAAGTATCTGAAAATTACTCCTCTTCACCTAGGTACAAATATGTTATTTATTTTTTTAGCACCTAGAATGTCCACCAGATTTGAAAAAGATGAGGGTCGAGTCTGTTATCACTCTAGGAAACTCTCCTAGGCTGTAAGTCAGAGATGCCTGGTAACTCAATCTTTTTGGAAACTATTTTCTCAATAATAGGTGTGGGTTTTGGATCAAGATGAATATCTTAACCTATGGATTGTATTCTCAAGACAGTCTTAACTATAATCATGCAACACAAGGCCTTCAAGAGCTATTGTTAGATAGGTTTGTATAACAAAGGGATAAGAAAACTAATCAGTTAACTATAACATACATAAAACCATATATATGATGGGTCAACAAACTAGCCAAAGATGCTTATGATTCTTGCTTAACAATCAAAAGTAAGATGACAGTTACTATAGGATCATTAAACAGAGACAAAAGAACTAATTCCACTCATAAGCATAGACAAAGATGAAAGAAGGTATGATAGTAACAAATGAAAGAAACTTGTAGGATGATATATTAAAGAAAGTGTCTTTCATACAAAACAGTAGCATGTATAACTCAAAATCGAACCCTTAGTTCATCTTCTATCTTTAGCTTTATAGCTTTACAATGTAGTTTTGAGATCCTAAAAGCATGGATCAAATATGCCAAAGATAGAAAGTCAAAATTCAATTTGCAAAAGATAAGGAGTGATACTCAAAATGAGGTCAATCCCACACTTCATGGTCTTCATATCTTGTAGAGTTCTTGTGCAGTGCAAAATAGCCTTCCAAGGCTGAGTGTTGACTCTCCCAAGAGATGCAATTTGAATTTGTTGAGGTGTGTAAAACCCTGATTTTATGCCTTTGAAAAAGGTACCAAAAATTATTGAAACACCTCTTCTTTCCCTTGACCATAAAAAATAGATATTGGATCTGACTTGATAATTCAACAAATGTCCATTCGAAGAGGTTTCAAATCATTCCAACTCAAAAAATCCCGATCTGGGGAAAAATTCGGTCATTCTGGCAGTGACAGGCTTTCGATGGTTAACGTAGAAGACTCTTGGGTGGATTAACTATCGAAAGCTCTGCTTTCGGTGGTTAATGAACAATCATCCTATTCACCTAAACCACCAAAAACATTTGCTTTGTCAAAACTTCAAAATTTTCAAAAATGATTACCTTGATGTTCTGTTGAGTGTTCAAGGTTTTTTGGACGATGCAGCTCCTCTTCGTGCAGATATTCGAACTTCAACTTGTTGTGTGGAAGACTTTGGTAAATCTACCATGGTTGTAACTAAGTTGGCTAGAGTTTCCAAACCTATTTTCTCCTGTGTTGGTGATTGAGAATCTTTTAATTTCAACCTCAGAATTATGAGCTGCCTGTACAGCTTCATGTTCTCCCTTATCAACACCATATTCCTGTCTTTGATCTTATCATGCTTTTCTTTGAGGCTTTAGTTTATGTTGAAAAGCTCTGCATTTCTTTCAGTCAAGTCTATATTTTCCTTTTTAATAACTCTTTCTAGGACTTCCATTTTACAAACTTGTTGTAGGAGTTTATTGATTTTTTGTGCCTTAGATGATTTAGGCTTGCTTGAAGAATCTTTTGCCAATGGTGGATTGTATGCCTCTGGGGGAGTTGGTGAGGGTAATTTGGAACAATCGTCTGCAACTTGTCCAGCCTATACATTACCTTGTGTCTCTGCTAACTCCTGTTCTGGCTCTGAATCACTATAGGGTAGGTTTAAAGGGTTACTTCCTTTAGCAGGGTCCTTGGTCTGCTCACCCTCAAACTATAACTTTCTTTTGGTTCTTTTTCTTTTAATAGAGGATGATTCTATTAGATCTCTTGGTGGTGAGATACCCTTCCATTTTCAATGACTTCTTTTAGGAGTAATGGTCTTCTTAGTGGCATCTTTTTTACCCTTCTCCTGTTGTTGCCAATCAATATGGAATTCATTCCAGAAGAGGAAGTAGTTCCAATCCACCTACCTTTTCTTTAATGTCTCTTTGACAATGACAGTAATGAGTCCTTGATGAGACAATATACTTGCCACCTTAGTGGGCTTGGCTTTGACCTGCCTAGCCATTTTTGTGAGGGCTTTGTGCAAGTAAAATAGTAAATTGATGGGAGATCTCCCTGTGAAGTGATTTAAAATTTTGAAGTGGTAGAACATGACTTTGTTGTATCTACCTTCACAGGTGATATAGACAAATATTTCATTCAAGAGAGATTGCCATTTAGGTTCCAGATAAGACATTGGTATGTCTTTTTTCCATGTAAGATCTTTGTGCAGAGGCTGTAGGTAGGACTTAAATTCAATGTTTGAAGGTACAGTTGATTTGAACCAACAATCGCTTGTTCTGAGAAGACCAGTGAACTCAGCTATGGCTGTCTCATCAACCACAAATTGTTCCTTTCCCATTGTTGTTGTTCTTCCATCATATGAGATAGCAAAGGTTTCAAACACCTGTTGGTGAAAATATGCCAATTTTTCACAATACGTATAGACTCCAGTCTGCTTGAAGAACTCGGCCAGCTTAGGGTGAACCTCAAGGTACCAAACTCCATCTAATTCAGCCCTTAGAACTGGCCCTACTTTCGGCATTAGTAAATGATGACTGTACCTGCGATTAAGGAAAAACTTCATGCCAGGGAGACAAAGACTCTATGATTTAGGATGATAGAGAGTATGACTCATAGAAAAACAAATGGGACAGGGTGACATAGAGTTCCGATCACAAAGCTCAATCACTACCGAATTTAGGCAATAGACTGGCTGAATATACGTAGAAAATTTCGAGTTTAGGTGAGATATACAATTGAATTGAAATAGTATGGGCTTTGAACTACCTGCTGACTCGACCTGGCTTGATTGGTATGACAATTGGCTTGATAACGATCTGCTGAACTCTAACCGCACTCGGAAATCACCACAAAAAATGGGATTATGATCTCTGGATATGCGTTTGCTTGATGAAATAATGGGCTCAAGACTGTCTCAATGACTCCTGAATTCGAATTGATAATAAATGGAGATCAAATCATAGATTAATCGGGGTCATAATGGATTTGTGTACTCATGACTGGAGATGGTGAGGGGCTACATGACTAATCATTTCTGTTAGTCGGGAAACACGCATGAGTTTTTGTGTCTTTGTCAAGCCTTAATTTTGAAATGACAAATGCAGTTTAAAGGACAATCGGGTATCAATCTTCGGATAGATACAACAAGAACATGCATACCTTACCACCTCCATGGAATTTCAGTGGTTATATCTTCATCATTGCACCAATTGACAACTGGCTCATGCGAAAGCATGGGCTTTTCATTTTTCCCGTTGAAATCTTTTCGGTAGTTAAATGAGCTTTTGCTTTTCCATCTTGACTACCGAGAATGAAGGATTTTGGTGGTTAATGAGTGCATTTCAAGCTTGCCTAAACCACTGAAACCTGAGATTCTGTATTTTGCTTGACCAAACCAAATCAAAAGTTCTTTTTGAGTTTATCGACAAAAAATAGACTCTCTAACCTACCTACAAAAATTTAGAAATAAATTTTGGACCACAATCTATCACCTAAAAAGTAAAAATCTCCACCAATTTATTTGAGGAGATAACACTGGCTCCTATTGGGGATGAATGCCTCCCTGTGAGGCTTCAAGAACCACAGAACCAATGCCTTTCCTGGAAAATAAACTAAAAACTATCTGCTAGTGTTTCCATTGGGCATGGAGTTATTCTGTAAAAAATAAAGACTAAAACTAAAATTACAATGTCCAGGCTTCACAGCCTTAGACAAAATAGAGTTTCAAAAATCGCCCATTGACCGGGCCACCGAACATTTCTTCACCTCCTAGATTCTGCAGAATGAATGTGTTGTTGTGTTGTACTTGAGTTATCATGAAAGGGCTGGTCCAAAAAGAATCGAACTTGTTATGTTTTCCTTTATCCTGTCTGAGAGCATCCCATTTCAGAACCCAATCATCAACCTGAAAATTATCCATCTTTGCCTTTCTGTCAAAAGTATCTTTGATCTTCTTTTGATGAGCCTCTAAACTGTCCACTAACTGTTCGCGGGTCTGCTGCAGTTTCACCAAATCAAGCATCCTTCTTACCATATCATTTGACTCAGTTTTCTCTTCCTGAAAGAATCTAGCCACTGGTAAAATTAACTGAACAAGAAAAATGGCATCAGTCCCATAGACTAGTTTGAATGGAGAGGTTCCTATGGAATTTTTTATAGTTACTCTGTCTACCCAAAGAGAAAATTTTAGTTTAGAATCCCAATTCTTTTTGTTCTCCTCTAATATTTTTCTGATGATTTTGATTAAGATGTCATTGGATGATTTGGCCAGGCCATTACCTTGAGGGTAGTAGGGGGTCGAATGTACCAACTAGATGCCCATTGATTCACACATGTCTACTAATGCCTCTGCTTTGAATGTTGTTGCATTATCTGTTACCAACCTTTTGGGATAGCCGAATCCGCTCAAGATATTTTCATAACGAAACTTCATGACAACCTTGTGAGTGGCATTCTTGGTGGGAACTGCCTCTATCCATTTTGTAAAATAATCTGTGGCTACTAAGATCCACTTATGTTGACCACTAGACGAAGGATTTATCTCACCTATAAAATGTAAACCCCACTACTGAAAAGGGCCATTCACTACTATAGGTCTCAGGGGCAAGGATTTTAGCTGTTGTTTTTCTATGAATCTTTGACATTTATCACAAGCTTTGACGAAGGAACACACATCTGAGAAAAGAAAAGGCCAATAGTATCTAGCCCTTAGAATTTTATGAACTGTGGTCTTCCAGTAATGATGATGTCCACAAACACTTGAATGAAACTGATGTATAACTTCCACTAAATCTTCTTTGTCTAAACATCTGAGTAGTAAACCAGCAGGGTCTTTCCAATATAAAAAATTATTGTAAATGCAAAATTTGATGGCTTTGAGCTTAAGGGCTCGGGCTTGAGTCATGCTGAGTTCAGGAGGAACCTCTAGATTTTGTAAAAAATGTATAATACCTGAGTACCATTCACAAGAAGACAAATGCTCTGCCACCTATTGGTTGTTATGTTTTCCTTCTGCTGCCAGCCCCGTCTGCAAATTTGTTGAATTTTCCCCTATGAAATTTATGTCCAGCAGCTCATGGTTTTCCTCCATTAAAATCTTAGCAAGGCCTTGGCCTTTTACCAATTTGGTGGGCTTCACTTCAATGTTGAACTTGATCAACTTTTCAATCCATTTAGCTCTCTTTCCATCAATATCCAGCTGAGTCAAAACATCTTTCACGGAGGGTGAAGAAACATATGCAATGACTTTTGAGTGGAAGATATAAATTCTGAAAGCTTTTAAAGATTTTATGAGAGCGTAGGCTTGTTTTTTTATAGGATCATACCTTATTTCAACATATCTGAGTGTTTTGCTGAAGAAAGCAACTGGGTGATCCATATTGTCATCATGTTTCTGTAGCAGGATTGTTGCCACTGTGTCATAAGAAGCAAAGGAAAAAATGTAGAAAATCTTGCTATAATCCGGACTGATCAGAGTCAAGGATTTCGTGATAGCCTGTTTGATATCCTGAAATGAATTCATTGCATTGTTTGTCCATTTTATCTCAGGCCCCTTTTTTAGCATACATGTTATGTGTTTTACTAGCTCGGCGAAATTTGGAACAAATATTCTAACAAAATTTATCTTACCGAGTAGCAATTGAATATCCTTTTTTGACCTTGGCAAGGACAGCCTCTGAATTGCTTCCACCCGAGCTAGATCAATTTTCATGCCTTCTGTTGAGACAATGTGGCCTAAGAGCTTGCCTTTCCTGAGAGAAAAATGGGGCTTTTTGGGATTCAATGAAATTCCAAACTGCCTGCACTTCAGAAACACTCTTTTTAAATGCTTTATATGCTCCTCATGACTGCTGGAATAAACTATGATGTCATCAAGACAAATGAGGACAAACTTGTCCTTCTCACCAATGAAAGTTATGTCCATGTCCCTTTGAAACGTGGCCCCAAGGAGTAGTAAACGCAGTCTTCTCTTGGTCATCAGCATGGACAGAAATCTAGTTATAGACAGAAAAACCATCTAGGAAAGACATAACAGTAGCCCTTGAAATTATTTGCAGCAAATGTTCCATTTTAGGTAAGGGATAGTTGTCTTGCTTAGAGCATCTGTTTAGGTTTCTAAAGTCCACACATAACCTGACCTCACCATTTTTCTTTCTCACTATTACTAGATTTGCAAACCATTTAGAGTATCTCAAAGGGATTATGATCTTAGCATCAAGAATCTTTTTGATTTCTCTTTCAATCACAGGCAAAAGAAGATGACTGATAGGTCTGAGCTTTTGTTTGAAAGGGATGGTGTCCTTTTCAAGAGGTATCTTATGTTGAATGATATCAGGGTCATAAGTCTTCAGATCACTATATTTCCAAGCAAAAACATCAGAAAATTCTTTCAAAATGCTGCAATATTCGGACTTCTGATCAATAGTCAATTCAGAGGACAGATTTATGAATTTAGGCTGGCTCTTGCTCCCTATGTTGTGTTCATGAACAACAGGCTCTTTCTCCTTTTTATCTGGATTGTAGGGGACATCGTTGATCAAATAGTTTTTCAAGAGGTACCAAACCTCGAGGTATGTAATTGTTAGGTAGCTGACAATATCATCCTGACCCAATTTTTTTTTTAGCTTAGGCTTTTGGGATTCCTCTACATTTATATTATGCTAGTCGATGTGCATATCAGAAAACTCATCTACCACCTGAAGAAATCTATTAAGTTCATCATCATCTTCAAAAACTTTCCAGTATTTAATATTGTCGGGAAAATATGGCCTATATTTGACTTGGATTTCATAATTGAGCCTGGGGGGCATGGGAGGAATAAACATGCTAGCTAAAACAGCAAGGGAATCGACAAGATGATTCATATCTCTGGGTATATAAGAAAACTCAAAAATGGAAAAAGAATCTCTAATTTTCCATACCTCATCCCTATAGGCTTTCAATCTGACATGCTTTGCTTGGAAAGTATTGTTTACTTGTTGCATGATCAGATCTGCATCTCCAAACACCTTTAATCCTCTTATCCCCGTCTCCTTAGTTGAATTTAGTCCCAAAAGCAAGGCCTTATACTCTGCTATGTTGTTAGTAGTTTTGAAATTGAGCTTAAAATACAAATGTATAGTCTCCTTCGAAGGAGAAATCAAAACTACCCTTGCACCTGTTGAATCTTTGGTACTAGCCCCATCAAAATACATGGTCCAAACTGGAACACCCTTATCATCAGTTTGTTGTTCAGTGAGATTCACAAGATGCATAGGAGTTGATTGAGAATCATCTATTTGAAGAATGCACGAGCCAAAGTCTGTATCCACAGCATAAATAGGATGATTTATAGAATTTTTTGCATCGTTGATGATGTAGGTAAGTTGATTCTCTCTTTAAAGTTTTTTTAGCTCTCCTCCAAACACCGGGATCGTAGCATACAAAATATCCATCTACAAGGTACCTCCTAACCTTTTGCTCCATGGACAAGACAAGAGGAGTCTGAACTTGGGTGGGATATCAACAACCACCACATCCATTACCATGCTTCTCATTGGCAATTGGGTGAGGTTTATAACAAGGTATTTTATGAGGCGAAGGCATCTGACTTTCCTAGAGTCAAAAGAGAAGAGATCATGATATGGTTTGGTGATCTCAAGCCCAAGATCATCCATCACTTCTTTGGGCATAAGATTATGTAATGCTTCTGAATCAAGCAAACAGTTATGAAGGATCTTATAATGAATATTTAGAGATATATATAATGGTGGACAAGGATCATCTTGGTCTTCTATCATAAGCCCTATAGTTACTATTGGATTTTCGTCTTGTAAGTTTACAAAATCAGCAGATGAAGAGGTCTTCGGTTCAAGGGACTTCAGGATGGCAGACTTGAAGATATCATTCTTCATGAGTTTAGTTAATGGCATAGGTATCTTTACTTTCTGAATTCCTGATTCGAAATTAAAAGAAAATGTTGATTTATTAGAAGCTTTTACCTCCTTGGAAGGAGCTTTGAGAATGACTTGCTCCTTGGCTAGGGGTTGTGATTGCTTCTGCTATTGTTTTGCAGGAGTGGAGGTCTATTTTATGGGAGCAGTGGGTTTCTTGGAAACAACTTCTTTCTTCTTCACAGGAGTAGTGAGCAATGGTTTAGGGGCAGCATTTTTGGATCTTAAATTATAACCTTTCTGATCATCCATCAGGTAGACATATTCTTCAATACTTGCCTCATGAATTTGCTGGTCCATCGAGGCTTCTTCATAATCTACTTGTGTCAAAAAGGAGGAATCATTTTCGTCACCAAAACAATTTATCTCATCTGCTTCTTCAACTTCATCATGAGATGGATGTTGTTCTTCTTCTAACATTGCATTTTGGAAAGGGGGTCTGATTCTCTAATCATCAGCTGCATTCTTGTCTCTCTGAAGGATCTAGACTTGTTGATTATTCCTTTTGTAAGGGAAAGCATTCATATTTCTAGGGACAAAAGCATTTGGCTCTTTTGTCCTTGCTGGTTGTTGATTCTGGATCTTCAATTTTGACATTTCAGATGTCAAGTTGTCCAACATCTTGGCCATCTTTTCCATTTTACTATTAGAAGAAGAAGGGGGATCAACAACAGACTTTTTTCTCTCAACCTTTCCTTTGAGCTTCTGAGATGCCTTAATATTTGATTCAACTTCTAGGGAAACATCTTGCATTAAAGCAAGTGTGGCTAATCTTCTTTCTCTGAGGATTAGACAAAAATCTGGATCAAAAGCAGCAAAGAATGTGATCTTTGCCGATGCATCACTTGGTTTGATCTCTGCAGGGATCTTGCCAAACATTCTATTAAATATTTTGATAAAGTCTGAGACCGACTCCCCATATTCTCTTCTTAAGTTTCCAAACTCAAAAATGTATATCTCTTCTTTCTCCCTAGTGTTTTAAGAATACCTCATCTAGTTGTTCAATACCTGTGACTGAATTTGTTGGTAGCTCTTTGAACCACTTTTGGGCTTGGCCATCCAAACTCTGCACAAAAAATCTGGTCCACACATCTTCTTCTGAAATGTTAATATTTTCAGCATAAGCATAAAAATCTTCTATATGTTCTTCAACAGTATAATCCCCAGCTCCGGTAAACTTTGGCATATATTTATGATAATCTTCGGTTGGCATGGAAGATAAGGGATTGGGTAAGACAAGTGGAGCATACCTATTTGATAAAATCTGTTCCATCTTGGTTAAAGGGACAGCCATGGCAATATTGGGGGTTGATACAGAAGAAGAATTTTCAGGAGATGAAGGTTGAGATGGGATGGATGCATTTAAATACAATGGTTGTCTCACTTCACTTTGAGCAAAATTTTCAGAGATGGGTGAAAAATAAGAGGCCTTGTAAAACTGACCGAGCAACAAGGCTAAGCTTTCTTCTCCCTTAGAGGACAAATCATGTAAAATATCTTCAAGAACAAGCAAATTAGTGTGAGTGTATAAAACACCCTCTGTAGGCTTGGTGGGTGAGGAATTCAAAGAAGAAGAAGAAGAGGTTTCTTTTTGCTGAGGGGATCCTATAATTACCTCTTTAATATTGGATGAAATATCATGCTCAAAATCAGAGTCTCTAACATTAGAGGAAAGTGAAGGTTTCTCTACCTTCAATATTTCAGATAAAATTTCAATTTCCTGAGAACTATGAGTTTCAACAGCAGAGGATTCAACTAGAGGCCCTTTAGATATGAAAGAAGAAGTGTCGGTTTGAATACCTAGATTTGATGTCTTTGTAGATCCAGAAGCCTGTCTTTGTAAAGATTTTCCCTTACTGATGATCTTCTCAGGGTCAGGAACTAGTGTTGCCAATGGGCCTTCTTGGTTCACCCTGGTGTGGGCTCTTTTCGGATCCACTTCATTTCAATGGAGTCGCCAGATGGATGGTTACAACCCAAATGATGTCCAGGCTTTGTCTATCATCAAAGTTGGATCTATGTCATCTCCCAAGGAAGTTGAGCTTCGATCTCCTCTCCCCGGCAACGGCGTCAATTTGTTATCACTCCAGGAAACTCTCCTAGGTTGTAAGTCAGAGATGCCTGGTAACTCAATCTTTTTGGAAACTATTTTCTCAATAATAGATGTGGGTTTTGGATCAAGATGAATATATTAACCTCTGGATTGTATTCTCAAGATAGTCTTAACTATAATCATGCAACATAAGGCCTTCAAGAGCTATTGTTAGATAGGTTTGTATAACAAAGGGATAAGAAAACTAATCAGTTAACCAGAACATACATAAAACCATATATATGATGGGTCAACAAACTAGCCAAAGATGCTTGTGATTCTTGCTTAACAATGAAAAGTAAGATGATAGTTACCATAGGATCATTAAACAGAGACAAAAGAACTAATTCCACTCATAAGCATAGAAAAAGATGAAAGAAGGTTTGACAGTAACAAATGAAAGAAACTTGCAGGCTGATATATTAAAGAAAGTGTCTTTCATACAAAACAGTAGCATGTAGAACTCAAAATCGAACCCTTAGTTCATCTTCTATCTTTATCTTTATAGCTTTACAATGTAGTTTTGAGATCTTAAAAGCATGGATCAAATATGATAAAGATAGAAAGACAAAATTCAGTTTTCAAAAGATAAGGAGTGATCCTCAAAATGAGGTCAATCCCACACTTCATGGTCTTCATATCTTGTAGAGTCCTTGTGCAGTGCAGAATAGCCTTCCAAGGCTGAGTGTTGACTCTCCCAAGAGATGCAATTTGAATTTGTTGAGGTGTGTAAAACCCTGATTTTCTGCCTTTGAAAAAGGTACCAAAAATGATTGAAACACCTCTTCTTTCCCTTAACCATCAAAAATAGCTATTGGATCTGACTTGATAATTCAACAAATGTCCATTTGAAGAGGTTTCAAATCATTCCAACTCAAAAAATCCCGATCTAGGCAAAAATTCGGTCATTCTGGCAGTGACAGGCTTTCGATGGTTAACGTAGAAGACTCCTAGGTGGATTAGCTACAAAAATCTATGCTTTCGGTGGTTAATGAACAGTTGTCCTATTTGCCTAAACCTCTGAAAACTTTTTCTTTGTCAAAACTTCAAAATTTGCAAAAATGATTACCTTGATGTTCTGTTAAGTGTTCAAGGTTTTTTGAATGATGCAACTCCTCTTCGTGTAGATCTTTGAACTTCAACTTGCTATGTGGAAGACTGTGGTAAATCTACCATGGTTGTAGCTAAGTTGGCTAGAGTTTCCAAACTTTTTTTCTCATGTGTTGGCGATTGATAATCTTTTAATTTCAACCTCAGAATTCTAAGCTGCCTGTACAGCTTCATGTTCTCCCTTATCAACACCCTGTTCTTGTCTTTGATCTTATCATTCTTTTCTTTGAGGCTTTGGTTTATGTTGAAAATATCTGAATTTCTTTTAGTCAAGTCTGTATTTTCCTTTTTAATAACTCTTTCTAGGACTTCCATTTCATAGACTTGTTGCAGGAGTTTATTGATTTTTCGTGCCTTAGATGATTTAGGCTTGCTTGAAGAAACTTTTTCCAATGGTGGATTGTCTGCCTCTGGGGGAGTTGGTGAGGGTAAGTTGGAACAATTGTCTGCAACTTGTCTAGCCTGTAAATTACCTTGTGTCTCTGCTAACTCTTGTTCTGGCTCCGAATCACTATATGGTAGGTTTAAAGGGTTACTTCCTTTAGTAGGGTCCTTGGTATTCTCACCCTCAAACTGTAACTTTCTTTTGGTTCTTTTTCTTTTAACAGAGGATGATTCTATCGGATCTCTTGGTGGTGAGATACCCTTCCATTTTCTATGACTTATTTTAGGAGTAATGGTATTCTTAGTTGAAGCTTTTTTACCCTTCTCCTATTGTTGCCAATCAGTCTGGAATTCATTCCAGAAGAGGAAGTAGTTCCAATCCACCTGCCTTTTCTTTAATGACACTTTGAGAATGAGAGTAATGAGTCCTTGATGAGACAATATACTTGCCACCTTAGTGGGCTTGGCTTTGACCTACCTAGCCATTTTAGTGAGGGCTTTGTGCAAGTAAAATGGTAAATTGATGGGATATCTCCCTGTGAAGTGATTTAAAAGCTTGAAGTGGTAGAACATGACTCTGTTGTATCTACCTTCACAGGTGATATAGACAAAGATTGCCTTCAGGAGAGATTGCCATTTAGGATCCAGATAAGACATTGGTATGTCTTTTTTCCATGTAATATCTTTGTGTAGAGGTTGTAGGTAGGACCTAAATTCAATGTTTGAAGGTACAGTTGATTTGAACCAACAATCGCTTGTTCTGGGAAGACCATTGAACTCATCTATGGCTATCTCATCAACCACAAATTGTTCCTTCCCCACTGTTGTTGTTCTTCCATCATATGAGATAGCAAAGATTTCAGACACTTGTTGGTGAAAATCTGCCAATTTTTCACAATATGTATAGACTCAAGTCTGCTTGAAGAACTCAGCCACCTCAGGGTGCGCCTCAAGGTACCAAACTCCATCCAATTCAACCCTTAGAACTGGCCCTGCTTTTGGCATTAGTAAATGATGACTATACCTGCCATTAAGGAAAAAATTCATGCCAAGGAGACAAAGACTCTATGGTTTAGGATGACAGAGAGTATGACTCATAGAAAAGAAAACGAGACAAGGTGACACAGAGTTTCAATCACAAATCTCAATCACTATCGAATTTAGGCAACAGGTTGACTGAATATACGCAGAAAATTTCGAGTTTCGATGAGATATACAATTGAATTGAAACAGCATGGGATTTGAACTACCTGATGACTTGACCTAGCTTGATTGGTATGACAATTGGCTTGATAACGATCTGCTAAACTCTAACAGCACTCGGAAATCACCACAAAAAAACAGGCTTATGATCTCTGCATATGCGTTTGCTTGATGAAATCACGGGCTCAAGACTGTCTCAATGACTCCCGAATTCGAATTGATAATAAATGGAGATCAAATTAGAGATTAATTGGGGTCATAATGGATTTGTGTACTCATGACAAGAGATGGTGAGGGGCTACACGACTAATCATTTATGTTAGTCGAGAAACACACATGAATTTATGTGTCTTTGCCGAGCCTTAATTTTGAAATGACAAATGCAGTTTAAAGGACAGTCGGGTATTAATATTTGGATAGATACAACAAGAACATGCATACCTTACCACCTCCATGGACTTTTGGTGGTTATATCTTCATCATTGCGCCAATTGACAACTGGCTCATGTGAAAGCACGGGCTTTTCATTTTTCCCATTGAAATCTTTTCGGTAGTAAAATGAGCTTTTGCTTTTCCGTATTGACTACCGAGAATGAAGGCTTTCGGTGGTTAATGAGCGCGTTTCCAGCTTGCCGAAACCATCGAAACCTGATATTCTATCTTTTTCTTGACCAAACCAAATCAAAATTTCTTTTTTAGTTTATCGACAAAAAATAGACTCTCTAACCTACCTACAAAAATTTAGAAATAAATTTTGGACCACAATCTATCACCTAAAAAGAAAAAATCTCCACCAATTTATTTGAGGAGATAACAGAGTCTCTCAAATTAAAATCTATCAAATTCTACATTTTAAATCAGAACTCGTATTGGAGGGATCCTGTTGGAATCCTATTAAAATGTATTGATGAAAATGAAGCTAAACAATTCATAACAGATATGCATAGGGGAGTTTGTGGGGGACACCATCATTGGAAATCTATAGACCTCAAGATCCTAAGGGAAGGTTACTACTGACCCACCCTTTTCTCTGATGTATTCACCACAGTAAGGGCATGCAATGAATGTCAAAAGTTTGCAGGAAAACAAAAATTACTCTCACTACCCCTGAAACCTATCACTATCAATGGCCCCTTTCAACAATGGGGATTAGATTTCATAGGTGAGATAAATCCACCCTCTAGTGGGTAGCACAAGTGGATTATCACTGCCACTGACTACTTTACCAAATGGATCGAGGTTGTTCCCACCAGGAATGCTATTGACAAGGTGATTATGAATTTTTTGGAAACCAATATCTTTGCCAGATTCGACTGCCCTAAAAATATTATAACATAAAATACCCAAGAATTCAAGTCCAAAGCATGATTGACTTATGTGGCATCCATAACATTGCCTTGACACATTCCACGCCCTACTATCCTCACGGGAATGGACTAGTCGAGTCATCAAACAAGACTCTCATCAGAATCATCAAGAAATTGTTGACTGAAAACAAGAAATCCTGGGATTCTAAACTTAAGTACGCCTTGTGGGCTGATAGGATCAACGCCAAGAGAGCTTTGGGGACCTCACCTTTTTAGCCAGTCTATGGGATACATCTTTTCTTCCCTACCCAACTCGGCCTACCAGTTCTAAAATTCCTACAGGAAGAAATTAAGGAGTCAAATGAAATACAAAGGATAATATTTCAGATTATATAGGTTCAACAAAAGAGAGAAGCACTAAATCAGATAACTGAGGCATACCAGAGCAAGATCAAATTAGATTTTGACAAGAAAACCAAGAAGGATATCTTTCAAGAAGGAGACCTGGTATTGAGGTGGGATGCCAGAAGGGATGAGAAGTCTAAGCATGGTATGTTTTATAACCTTTGGTTTGGTCCTTTTAAGTTTGTTGAAGTTCTAGAAAATAATACATTTGTTTTACACAATCTGGATGATACTGATATTTTTGGAGGCCCAGTAAATGGGCACTTCCTGAAAAACTATTTTGCTTGAAAGACCGAGGGAAGGTCCATATTGTACCATATCTTGTTTCCTTTTTTGTTTGCATTTTATTTGTTAGTTTTTGTGTGAATAAAGACTCCATATCCCAACAAAGGCACTAGGGTTAGCTTCAGTTTTAAATTTTGGGGATGCATGGATGAGAGACAGTGGCATGGGTACATGGTTGGAAAACATGAACAAAGGTAAGAAAAGGAAGGTGGGGGAAAGTTATTGAGTTTAAAGGCACTGATATGTTGTTCTTGGCACCCCATAAGAGGTTATTATCCCTAGTTGGAGCCAATGTTGAGACCTAATTCTGCACCCCTACCCCTCCTCTCTCATTTTCCTATACCTTCATTAAAAATCATTCATTTTCTATTGGTTAAAGTTGGTCCCTCATTTATGTGTAACTCTTTAATATCATTACCTCTCTTAATCGATTTTTTTTTACACCATCTTGTGGTTTTGTTGAGGGATGATTGCATGTCATTGATTTTGTTTGAAATACTTGTCATCAAATTTTTCATAGGTTGAGCTCATGGAAGGTATAACACAGTTTTGTATGTAGAACAAAGTTGATTGCAAGAATTAGGCTATTCTTGCAAATGAGGATTGACATGCTAATTTTTAAATCAATTTATAATTTAATATGTTATTTTGAATTTTTCAACCATTTTAAATCCACCTGCATACATGCGTGATCATGGACATGTGCTTCCACACCATATTACAATCAATTTCATCATAACAAAATATCAGTTATGAGTGTGAGAATTGTACCAGTCCATCATGGCCATTAGAGATCGAACGAAGGATCAACTGCATAGGAGAATCGGTTTTGATGTGAAGGAATCTACGTTCATTGCATTATCACCATCAGAGATACTCTGCCCAACATGGTTCATCCTTGAGAAATATGGCAATTGAACAGAACCAAGACATAGGGCTTGGAATTGTTCAAATCCATACCTGAAGTTAAGGACATCTTTGTAAACGATGAGTGGTATTATTTCCTATGCACATTTAAAGGGCACCACACAGGCTTAGCTATGCTCTTCACACAAACATTTGATGGCTTCCAGACCATGCTAGGAGATACCTGGATTCATGTCACAGAACATTTTATTGGAGCAGTGTACGCCCTCTCTGTCTGTGGGGAATAATGGTTCAAGAAAGGCAATATGCCTCCCTATCTATGCAACAAGTTCCTGGTCCCCAACCACCAATACCATGAATGGAGATAAGGAATTCTCGTGGCATGGATAAAGGACAAATGGAAAGGGGCCTTAACATCAGTACAAAGATATATCACAGGTGAGGGTTGATTTAGCATTATTTAATGCTATCACCTTAACTTTCTTATGCACTTAAGTGAAGAGAGGGAGCTTAACTTACCATACTACCTGCTTAAGAGTCTAACCAAAATGGAAAATAGGGTTCAGGGTCACTCTAAATCCTCCCACAGAAGTCTGTACCATCAGGGTTTGATTAAATTGTTGGTAACTTTCACTCTAGAGGAACTGGAAATGACTTGGGGATATTTATTGAAGTCTGTGAGATTAAAAGACCAGAAGGTCCTTGATCCACAATATTAAGGTGATGTAGTTGAGGAGGTTAGGGTTTCTTCAGATCCTAGGAGCTCAATGAATCTTGTCCAAACCATAGTGAGTAAAGGGAAATGCACTAAAATGAGAACTACGCCCCCTAAAACAAAAGTGACAAAAACCCCCAAGGAGGATTTCCCCCACATGCAATTGAGGTTGTCTACAAGAGAGGGGAAATAAAACAAGAGTGGAAAATCTTCCATCATGCACCCACCTGCACTAGAGATGCCACAAAGATCTTTGTCATCCATCCACTCAGAGGAAGACCACAAAACCCCCATTGAGTAGAAACCTAATAATCATGAGGCTCAAATGACGGGGGAAATTGGACCTGGTTCACACATCAAGGAAGTAACTAAAGAGAAGGTTGTTCCTATAAAATCTCCACCTAAAAAATCTCCTCCATCCATATAGGAAAAGAAAAGGAAGGGCGAGAAAAACTTTGAATTTCCAAGAAAACCTAATAGAAAGACTAGAATTACTAATCAATTAAGGCTAAACTCCAAATATCTATTCAAACCATCACTAAAGGAACCCCAGCCAATTCTGATTGAGGATGATGAAAGTCCCAAATTCTCCAGCATGGAGGAAATGGAAGTAAATGTGTTAAAGGTTATGATAGTGAAAATAGAAAAATCAAAGTCTAGTGTGAAGGAGGCTATAGAAACACCATTTGTGACATTGAATAAGGAGTATCCTTCATACTTCAATCAACAAGGAATACAATATTATGGATTTGATCCTGAGAAAGACTCTATTGGAACCTCATCACATGCAAGGGATCCATGTCATAGTTTGCAAGAAATTAAACCAGAAGTTGAAGCTGACACTGTGAGATTACAGGGGTCCACCAAATGAACTAAAGGGAAAGAGCTTGAAGCTGTACACAGTTATAGTATGAGAACTAGGAGCAGATCACTGGCTGAACACAACAAGTTTAACATAGAGAAAGAAATGAAGATGAAACAAATTGAGGTCAAAAATAAGAAGTTTGGTGATAGCCAACAAGTGCATAAACTGAAGTTGCAAGTCCATACCTTGCAACACCATAATCAGGAATTGGAGAAACTGTACTCCAAGTTGCAGAAGAAATATTAAAGACTCCAGAAGAAGCACCATAAGATTTGTTGCTTTCTAAAGGAGATAATTTGATGAAGTTGCCAACGCACCTAGTTATCTCCCAATGGCCTCTTGTAGCACACATGTACGCCTGTAATCGATACAGAGTTCAATTCAGTCACTCCCAGTTAGTTTTTTTTGGAGTTAAATTTACTCCAATGCATGCATCAATCTAGTTTTAGTACTAGTAGAAGTTGCTAGTTGTTTAATTGCAACACTTTTTTAGATTAAGGCATAATAAGTGGTCATTTATGTGTGATAAGAACCACTCCTTTTTTTAGTCAAGTTCAAAGTATACATTAATATACTCCGTCAGGGTTTTATTTAAGTTAATAAGTTGTTTTACAACTAATGGTGTAGAGTTAAGCCTCAGTTCCAGATGGATGAGAGTCTCTACAATTTTGATAAATATGCAGATTTTGTATGCTTTGAGGGTTCGATTTTTGGGAAGAATATCAATACATCATATTGGTTGAAACTCTTCAATGCATGGATTAAATCTCTCTACCTAGTGAATATATTCTTGATGACAATGTGTTTTGTCCAAATCTTCATTTGTTTTTATCTTATCTTGAATGTAGTTTTCTATTTGTGTGAAGTACATTTCATTTCCTTCAGCTATTGTATAACTTGTCTTTACTAATATGCAACCTGTGAAATAGAAAATGATTTGGTGAAGATTTGTTTCTATTGGAACTTGTGGGAGTAATTGTGTTTTTGATACATGTTTAATGTCTTCAAATAGTATTTTAAGTATTAAATCTTTGGCAGAAGAGTATTCATTGAATGGTTTGTTTCTTCCATGTGTTTTATCCTCTTTTATCTCACTTGTGTGTCATTTTTGTTCCACTAGCCAAGGAGAACACTCATCCATATTACCATGTTCTTTTCTTGGTAAACCAACCATCCAACCGACCAACAAAATCAAACAATGAAAAAAACAACCATTCCAACACTTGAGGTGGCCTAGCTCTGTCCTTCAACAGTCAGGTGTAGAATTTAGGACCAACACCTGGGATTACATTGCTTGACAGTTCATATGTGAGCACATATTTTGACTTTCCATAGTTTACCTTTGGGAGACTTAAGAGTGTTTTTTAATGGAGTGGTATTCTGAGGAGTTGACTGAGTTTATCCAACTTATGATATCCTAGCTTATCAGGGATAGGTATATGGGTTCTTGTATCAACACCTTAGAGATCAATACCATGTGAAGAGGGTAGTTAACATCATCCAGGCAGTTTCGAGAGAGGTTCACATGGAGAGACCTCATAGATGATGTATGAGAGTGTAAGACTTGTTAGTAGAGTAGGTCAAGGCATACTCATTCCACAGGATGGATGTAGTATTTGGCCATTTCTGGGCGAGAGTGAGAGATAATGTGGACATATTTCACCACTGATTTATAGAAGATATATTGGAATGATAATGTCTCCAGTGATTGACCATTTTACACACTTTCCATCAGTATCTTCTGAGTATGGGGCAACATAGATGAAATAGTTATCTATGAAGAGGTTCTCTAGAGTCCATGAGCATCCCAAAGTCATTTTCAATGATTGGGATAGACTCCCTTTTTTGACATCTAGGATCGAGTATGACAGTGGATTTACATGCAGTGACTTCACATGTATGCTTGTACCAACTACTATTATTGATAGTAGGCTCAGTCCTTACATGTGTGTTAGCATGGAGCTACAGGAGAGGGATATGAAAAGTAGGCATGATGGTTGAATGACTATAAACAGAGTAGTGTGGCATCATCATGGTGGTTCCTTTCTGAGGATATCTTGGGACCCTGAGATTTTAGCAAGAGACAATGCAACAGTTGACATGGAGGTGAGAGCCAATTTTTATTGTCATGAGATTGGTTCTCTAGAAAAACTGTACATTGATGGGTTGATCAAGTTATTGTAGCATCGAGTGACCTTTCTTGTTGGTGGTTTTTAGGAGGCCCCTTATATCATTACATTATCATGCCATGCCTTGAGTGGAGGATGCTTCACATCTTAAGGATGATTTGGGATCCTAGTATTATTTTCAGCTTCAGTCTAGAACCATCGATGGAGCATCAGGTCATGATGGCATTTATTGAGGACAAGAAATATTTGGGAAGGAAGGATTTTTCATGTCCACATTTTTTGGTTCCCCTTCTTTGTAGTAGAAGGGAATTATGTGGCTTGTCAATGGAGAAAAATATGTAAAAAGGGGGGTCATTTAATGTCACTTAGTTACAATATGTGATGTTTTTAAAGTTACATTAAGGAAGTAAAATACCTTTAGATTAATACTTTAATTAACCATTATGAAAGTGACTTTTAATCTTAAAGTGAAAATTGGAGGGAAAATAAGGGTTATATTTGATTTACTCAAAAGGGGGAAATTCTAGAAGTTACATTTGATTTGGTAAAAAAGGGGAATGTTCTAGAAGGCATGGAAAAGGGGAAAAAGGAGGGGTAGAGCCTCACTTTGGTATTATGATTTAATATCTTATTGATTGCTTTTGTATCTAGAGTTTTCGTTGGGGTTTTAGGAAAAATCCTTCCACTGCAGGTTTAGTTTCAGTGGTGCAATATCCACCCTATCTAGACAAGGAGGAGGATTCATATAGCATATTCATTAGATCTTCATCTTGGATTTGTTTTTAGTTTTGTTTTGTAGTGATTTTTTTGGAGAGGTTGTGGCACTTGGAGGGTTTTATCTCATCTGTTGAGGAGGCCATGACATGATTCTAGGTTTTTGGCTTGTATTGTGTGTTTTGCATTGATTTATTGTAGCTGCCATAACAATTATTGGATTGTCATATTCAGTCTCCATTCATAATAAAATATTCCATGATTCTCTTCTATTCCAAGTGTATATAGGATTCCTGCAATATGTTTGACGAAATTTCTTTAGTAGAATGAATTCAAAAATATGTCTGGGAAAATGTAACACCTTGTTTCCCCCAGTTTGTAAAAATAACTATACTGGCCAAGAACTGTGGCAAACTCAAAAATGTGAATGTGTGATGTGAATGGACCTTGTGAAAAAGGTCGATGAATGTGAATAATATTATGAATATATATTGTAGGACTGTTGAGAGGGGATATGCTGAAAAAGATACCACGATGCCTAAATAAAGGTGGTGGAAGGAACCTGGAAAGGTGTCGTTAACTTCCACCGAAAACAATATCGTATTTGGACTTCACTGGCCTGGAGAACCAAGAGCGGCTCGCTAGCCCCAAATTAAATAACTCACTAGAATTGGTAGGTAGATGTCTCCTCATGAGTAATGAGGGATGGGAGGGGGTGAACCACCCTTTTGTAGAGCCTTCAAGCCTGACCAATGCGATGGAAATCGCGCCACACGCAACCTCGCAAGAGGAAAAGGCATGAGGGAGAAGCAAGAAGGGGCAGACGCGAGGGGAGGAAGGAAAACTCTGGAAAAATATAGAGTGAGTGATAGCAGAGAAGGGGGAGAGTAACCCTCATTCTTGGTCATTGGTAAATAGAGACGCAGTCTCGCAGCATCGTGGTCTCAACTCAGGGGTGGCTAGTGGTAAATCCTATTGGAATCGTTGAGCCTACGGTTGGGTGGAAACGAGCACCCCTCTCAGCATTTGCACTCACCTATGGTGTTGTTTCTAATAAGTGTTTTACATATTGCATCGTGAAATTTATATGCTGACATATATGCTCTTAGTTTGTGCAGTTTTATGAATGGTTTGAGTATAAGACTGCCTGTGTAGTGTTTTGATTCAGGAATGGTGGTTGCATGCTTATAATGAAAGGGCCATGTATGTATTATGCTTATAAATAGATTTATATGTATATATATGCACATTGAATCAATACAGACTTCAAGCTTGTTCTCGGGAATTTGTTTTCCCTTATATATCTCCCAGAATCCCCCTATAGATCTCCCTGCAGGAATACCTTTCTGGACAGTCGAACCAAGAGTCTATTGGAGGATTCGTTAGCGTAAGTCCCAAAGCCCGCACGAGGATGAATGGCCCCTGTTACTTTAGTATTTTGGCATTTCAGTAACTAGAATACCCAAAGGTGTAATCCCTTACATCCGCAATTCCTGAAACCCTGACTTGCGAAGTCCCGAAATGGAAGTGTATGGATAAATATCGATCAACAGATGAGATCCCGTCGGAAAATCTGCGATCATTCATGACCGTTAGGTTGGAGGAAGAAATAAGGACGTTACATGCCTTAACCCTTTTCCTTTATCTTCGCGAGTAGTGAAGAAATTGGGATCGTAGATCCCCAAGGTCTGTGGGAGCATCTGGACTGTTGGTTTTTCCATGTCCAGGGAGCAATGGGAGATTGAACAATGTGGGGCAGATCTGAGCTGTCAGATCTTAGTTAGAAAACACGACAGTCGTTGGATCTATCGAGAGCTGCACGAGGTTTAAGACCTCACGCGAAGAGTAGTAGAGAGAAAGTCCCGAAGGGGTGGTATCGAGATATCGGTGATTCAGAAGTTTGGGAGTCTGGAGGATGAAGGTCTGGACACTCAACATCAGAAGTTATGAATTTTTGAAAGAATATGATTCGTCTGTCTGGAGGAGGAAATGTGTCGTGAGATCCTCTCTATCGGGGATTCGGACATCAGGAGTCAGAGGAGGAAGTCTCTCGACTTCACAAGTGGAAAAGTCGCGAGAGGATCAGGACCGTCCATCCGAGGAGGACAGGTGGTAGAGATCAAGGGATCTCGTGGACTCGGGGATTTGCGGGATAAGAGCATGAGAGCTCAACCCTTTGACTCGTGAAGTTGCGAGTAGTGAGAACGTGAGAGGGGAAAATAAATATCGCTTCTCGGGGTCTCGCAAGAGGAGAGCACAAGAGTTGGGTGCTTCAACTCACAAAGTCACAAAGTGCGAAGTGGCGAGGAGAACAATCTGAACCGTTGGATCCAGGAACAGGAGAACCGTTGGATCAGAACTCTGTAGTGATATCGTATATCAGGAGTTCGGGGGTTCGAAGGTTTGAAGGGGTCACTTTCGACCATAGAAGTCGTGAAGTGCCGAGAGTCGAGGCTCGTAAGAATACGTGGCACGTCCATCAAATGGGGCCCATGTGATTGACAGGTGGGTACGCGTCACCCGGAAAGGAAGTCAACCATTGCTGACTTTCGCGTCTCGGGGATTCACGAGATAGGAGCACAAAGGCTCAACGCTCCAACGCGCGAGGTTTCGAGTTGCGAGAAGCGCGAAGAGGAAGTCAACCATCGCTGACTTTGGTGTCTCGGGAGTTCGAAAAAGAAGAGCACGAGAGCTCAACGCTAAAACCTACAAAGTTGTGAGTAGCAAAAAGTGTCAAATAGAAGTCCCGAAGGAATATGGACCATCCATCAAGGGAAACGTGTGGTGAGCGGTCAGAGTTCAGGGAAAGTTCTGAAATCCTGTGGACCATTGGATCCACACAATCAAGGGTCGTTGATCTCCTACACGGATCCCCATACCAAAATTTGGAGATTTACATGACATGAGTTTTGGGGATCATTGCATCTCGAACCCCCGGGCACCGAAATCCCGAAAGGATCCAAATCGTCGGATCGGGGGAGGCTTACAGCCGTTGATCTCCCTTTGATGGGAAACTTGGGAGACTTTATGGTTTTCTGGGATTTGAATAGGAAAGAAAGAAGTCATGCATCGCGATTTCCCAAATCGCGAAAGGCCGGTAAGGTCTTTCCTGGTTTAAGTGCGTGGTCATGGAACGTGGTCACGAGGACAAGACCCAAACAAGAAACTTGTACTCGCTAGCCCTTTCGGGGTTCGACGCTTTGCTATGTCGAGGTTTGCAGAGTCGAAAGACTCGACACTCTAGTCGCGTTGAGCCGCGAAGAGCGAAAGGATGCCATACTTGTTCAGCCTGTGGTCGTGACCCACGATCACATGGAGGTGGACAAGGAAGGAACTAGCCTACGCTAGACCCCTGTAGGTATTTCGAGGATCCTGATCCTCGAGAATTCGGCAAAAAAATTTTATTTCCTTAGTGGGTATGTGACAGAAAATCACATAATTGCATAGAAATTCATAAAATTATTTCCTAGCTTTATTGGGGATATTACATTAAACTGCATGATTTGTCTTGTTTTCTTCTAAAAATAATTTGATAATTTATGGTTTTTTTTTAAATTATTCACCCAAATTATATGGGATAAAATTATTTTATTCTAAAAGTTGTCAATATTTTCTAAAAATATACAAATACTTAGAAATTGGACTATTTTCTAAAAATATACAAATACTTAGAAATTGGAATACTTTACAAGAATATAACCAAACTTTTCATAATTAGTATTTTAAGAATTAGTAAACTTGGCAAAGGTTTCTAGCCTTAAAAGTTTCCTTAATTGTGACTAGGCTCTAGAAAAACTCTTTTAGAAATTCCATTTCCTTCCTATATTGACACTTATTTCAAGGAAAATGTAAAAAGAATGATTCATATACGTTTACATGTTTAGAAAACTAAAGGATGGAGTGGAATAGTGAAGGCCATGATAGTTGCACTAGTTAATGTTGGGAATGCCAACACCACAAGTGTGATTCTAGAAATCATAGGTGTTGCAAGAATTTATTTTGTTGGAATTGTCCTTAGATGTTCCAACCAAGTATATATTTATTTGAATTTTGAATTTCTCGAACAATAA
>JZKD02S1428326.1:0-11096 GCA_000966675.3 Picea glauca
TGTTATACACCCATATTCATCATGCATACATGCTCTACACATGCAATACCAAGCGCACATATAGTGCACCAATATTCAGTGTGCACAACTTTTATATTGGGAACTAATATTTAACATGCTCAACTTCTGGGTTCTACACATCATTATCTAGTGTGCACAACTTTTGTGTCGTGCACCAATATTTTGCAGAAAATTAAAGCTTTGCTCCGTGTCACGCCAACATTCACTACACACCCTTTCACACTCAATACTCAATGTGCATCTCCAATTCTGCTCCATGGAACACCAATATTCCATGCACATTCACTGTACACCAACACTATGTACACACTAATAATTTTTCTCCGTGCGAGCTCATATTCAACGAGCGCTCACTGTGCACCACTGATATTCAATGTGCATGCCCTACACACTATTATTATGCACACACCCATCAATTCTGCATGGTGTACATATTCATCACGCACATATTTCACTCCCATATTACGTTTACTCCACCAGTTCTATACCCTACAGTTCCAATATTTAGCGCGCACACTCCACGCACTGATATCTTCCATGCATCACAATTCCTACCCTGCATAGTGCCAAAATTTAGTATGCACACACTACACACCAATACTTAGCACACACGAGTTCTTTCTTCACATAGCTAATTTTTCCACATTTTCAACTTGCGACCCTGGGACCATCATAAAAATTCCTACCTCGCCAACATCATGTTGATCTCTGGCCCATACAAGTCCAATGTTGAACCAAAATCTCTGACACCACTTTGTAACATCCCCATCTCTCCTCAGGGTCATGTTGCATCAAAATTTTGAACTTTCAAACCACATTGTAACGTATCCAACCTCCTAGTTGAGTCATTTTACCATATTATAAAGTATTTACTACTGCGACTCACTAAAAAAAGATCTAATATTGATTCCTTCTTCTGCGGAAGGACTTCATTGAAACTAACATCACGCAAAACTAGCCTTGTGCTACTCGCAGCTACGTTTTCCTAGTGCGCACCAATCGGTCTCGTACCACACGCAACAACTATGTCTTAGAAATTTTTTGTGCTCAATCGTCATTGTGTCATCCACATCAACTATCCCTCAACATGCATGACATATCTATCTTCGCACAAGAACCCATACAATTACTACTGAAGTTACCTAATAGATAGCGACTATAACAATGGAATGAACTCATAATACAACTATGCATAAAAGCATTCCTATGCCACGTGTGGGGTCTGTCCCATTTTATGCACGTAGACTGATTTCCCTGTGCACACGATGATTCACACCTTGCCTCAAAATCCCATGACCATTACCACTGAATTATCTAACAAAAAACACTTAATAAGTACCATGCTCTACATCTACAACAATTATCCATAACTAACAATACATGCACAACCCATCATAAATGTACCAATTGCATAAACATAAATAACATAAGAATTCACATGTTAAACAATATATAAACAAATATAAATTGTCATGGCCCATGCCCTGCATATGCAACAAACATGCAATTCTACAACATATATAATCCACACACAATATATATACAACTATAACACATAAGATATTTAACATGTATATGCACATTACTCAAATATTAATACACATAAGAAAACACTTATCTTTTGTTGTAAACCACCAATTGCATGAAGACCTCAGATGTTCCTCCCAGCCATAGAATTTTCCACTAAGAAACTCTCAGCAGCAGGTCACCTCTGAGATGGGGCTTCAAATCCACCAAGACAAAGGATTCCTAATCCAAGATCAGGTCTATCAATAGTCAAAACACTCAAAAAAAGGTACCAACCCCAACAATCAATCTATAGTCCCTCATTCCCCACATGCCCGTCCCACCCTAGGAAGTGTGTCCCTTCTCTATTCAACAGTCCTTTGGCTACCCCACTTCCTTTCCAGGGCTTCAACAACATGAAGTCTCAGAGACCTGTATCTATTGCTTGACACCTTGGGAAATAAATTCCCAATAGTTCTCTCACATGGAGAGAATGCTCATGGGCCTAAAAACCCACTTCTTCGAAAAACATGGGCATGACAACCCGATTCTTCGACAAACACGGGCCTAAAAACCTGCTTCTTCAACAAACACGATCCCGACAACCTGCTTCTTCAACCAACACGAGCCTGACAGCCCGCTTATTCGACAAACACAGACCTAACAACCTGCCTGTTCAATAGCACACAAGCCTTCCCAAGTATAGGGTTATGTGATGGCATCAAGTTACATCAAGATACAAATGCTTCACATAGGAAAGTTGGTCTGGATGATCCATGAATGAGTGAATCACCCGAAATACACTAAGGCCCAACAATGTATTTACATGGCTAAAACTAGACACATGTCACCTTAAGAACTAGCTTTGCTCCAATTGGTTACTCATTCCCATCCCTTAGGAACTTAGGATAAATATATATCCCATATTATATTTTTGGAAATATTATCAAAATATTCCCTTTTCCTAACTCTTAGCCCCTTTTCCATTTTCTAGCGGAGTTTAAACCTCCCGTCTCTTTTTTTTTATTGGTCTACGTGAAATGACATGTTTTTATTAATATTTGAGCGCAATTACATTTTACAAAAATAGGCGCACTAGCCTTTGTTGCAATCCAGGCTCTCCAACCTAATAAACACACAAGCACTCTAGCCTCAATATACATATATACAAAGGTATCCGACTCCAAAATATCCTGGCTACAAACATGATCCAATGCACACTTTGAAGCGATCCTCACACACTTACTCAGTTGTGTGCAAAGCTACAAAACAGGCAAAAAATCTTTTCTTGGTACACATGCATGAAAATCCTCATGCACTTACTAAGGTGCATGCAAAGATATGAAACAAACATGCATTCTTCCCATGGTGCACACACGCTAAACTGTACCCAAAACTTGTGCGCCCACGACTCACCAGCGTACATGTAGATTGAAATTGACATTACAATTGGGGTTTGGCCTAGGGGTATTATAGAACATATTATACATTGTGTTACATGTTGGACACTTTCCTTTCTCACAACACTTAGCAATGCAAGGTGCCTTACACCAATGAAATGACATCCAAAATATCATCCCTACCATGTTGCCATTTTCTATGGAAGCTAGTGTATTTACTTTGTAACCTAAAGACATGGGCCTAGATTAGGGTGTTTTTGTTTCTTAGGGAAGTCCTCTACTAGATCTTGAAGTAGAAATTTGTAGAAGGGAGATGAGGAAAAGAGAGGTAATTTTGACCAAGAACATGATATTGTAAGCAATACTAGTGATAATTGATCCGGTGATAATTGATGTTCTCTAGATACACTTGAGAGGAAAGCATCACCTACATTGTTGTGTAATTACAAAGATTTAAAGAGACACATAAATTGTGAAGGAGTTATCATGTCTAAAATGCTACATAAAAAGATATTAATTACTATGTTATGAACATAGTCAAATAACAAGATATTTGTTGAATATTCTTTAACATCAATTTCTTTGGTGAGTGTAAAGTATCATACATGACTGTGACAATTTAAAATTAGATATTAGCTTTGGTAAAAGATTTATCTTACCCTTTATTCTTGGTGTTTCGAAGATGGATCTTGGCCTCGTTACTCAATGATGTAGGAGCATTCCTCCACCTCAGCAACGCGCCAACATTAAAAAACATCAGCGCACATTTCAGAGAGGGAGAGGCATTAACCCTCCCATTTTTAAATTCAAAATATGATCCTATACGGATCCATGTTGTAATCTTGAGTGAAAACCAAGCCATATCTCTGAACAGACATAAGATAAGGTCACCTTTAATGGCTGATAGGTTGATGGATCTAGTTTCAATTTAGACTAGATGGCCATTTATGAAACTTCAATGTAATAGATGAGGTTAGGTGAAGAAGAGGATAAACTCGTAGAGCCCTCTTTTGTAAACATAGGGAGAGATATTTGCAGAAAGAAGGTCTTAGGAGAAACAAAACTCATGATAGAGTTAGGATAGGAGGTAGAATAGTTCTTGGAGAGAGATTGAGAGAACTGGGGCTCTGTTGTAGTCCAGATTTTGTAAAACATCTGTATAGACACACATAGATAATAGAAAAGTAGATTTTCTTGCACATAGTGTGTTTATGTATTTCATGAATGAATGATTTGGATGTATGATAAGTTTCATTTGTAGTAGGAGATAGATTTATTTTATCCTCATTGAAGTTGTTATATTGTTCCGGGTTCTTTAGGCTGTGCGAGGAGTGCACAACAGAACATTAAAGGTTATGTGGCCAGTGCAAGGAGTGCACATATGAACTCTATGGAGTCAGAAAAGAATGTGCCAGGAGGACACACCAGAGTGATCACAAACTCAAGAGGAACCTCAAGGTTATTGAATACTTTGGAGGAGGAACTGTGCAGAGAAAGCATAGAGAGACAGATTTATTGAGAATTATGTAGAGCTCTGCCATGCGAGCATCAAGTGGGTGCAAGTGTGCACAGAAAGAACTCTTTGTTGAGTTTAGGGAGAAGAGTATCAGAGGAATATAATCACAGAGCTGTTGAAAAATCTATAGAAAATTCTTTCCATGGTGTGCATTGAGCAGAAGGTTGCAAGGAGGGCACGAAGTTTTCCTTCAAAAGGAAATTGAATGGTTGTGGCCCTTAGGAGACTGATTAAATCAAAAATCTCAGAAGAGATAACACAAGGAGTGCGTAGGAGGTGGACTTATTCCAAGTCCTAAAGCTCAAAAGAGATAATGCTTTCATAAGCGCAAGAGAGATCCAGATAGTCGGGTCCACAGGAGAAAGGTCAAAGGTCGAATCCTTTGAACACTGACAAAATATTCCAAGTCGAAGAAGTCAAAATCTCAGGAGGAGGAGTGACATAAACTTCCTGATTGGTTGTGGAAAGGAGCCTGGACCGTTAGATATACGTCTAGTGAACAAAGGGAGTGTAGAGGAGAGGAACATATCCCATCCATTGGATCTGATCACGAAGGACCAACAACTGTTGGATCCAAAGGTAAGTGCACAAAACTTAACCCTTGTGTGTATAAGAGAGTGGACTTGTCAAAGTCCTAAAGTCCAGAAGAAATTTGGGACCTTCCATCATCAAGGAGGACAGGTGGCATAAGATCCACAACTTTGGAAGTTTGTGGACAAGGAGAGCTTAGAAATAGCCGAACTAAATCTTGGACGTTGATCACCAGGAGGGAAACATGCCAAGAGGTCATGCATTTCGGGTGAACGCACTACATGAGAAATGAGTGAATAGAAGTTTGAAACTCTCGAAGCCTGAAGAGACAAAGAGCCGAAGAGATCTGGACTGTTAGATCCAGAAAGGGTACATGGCAATGTATCGTAAACTCCGGGAGAAAAGAAAAGGAGAAGTTCGATATTTGAGATCGTCAAAGCCCGAACAGTCGAAGCAGCTGGGAGCCGTTGATCTGGATTGGACAGGTGTCACCAGATTGTGAACTTCAGAGGATTGTACTACAGGGTTTTTGTGAAGTTGTGTTTCAGAATGTCCCGAAGCACCGAAGCCCAAAATTTCTAAGGGCCGTTGATCCGAAAGAAAGAACATGGATCGTTGATTTGCGAGGAGACGCATGGAGGATGAAGATTCACTCCATTGGACAACCGTTGGATCAGGTAGGATAGGTGTCAAAGGATCCGACACTCTGGAAGGATTCACTCTGGAGATTTTTCATTGTTGAGGTTTGATATCACCGAAGGTAGAAGTCTCGTAGTGGATGAGAGCCATTGATTTGGAAGTGGATGCATGGCGCCAGATTTACAACTCCAAGTACAGAACACTCTGGAGGAAAGCAGAGGGTGAAAGTGCCAAAGTCCCGAAGGAGATATCGATCATTGATCAAGGAGGGAGTCACAGGAACATTGATCGGGTTGAGGAGGAAAAATTCTTGAAGTGGGAGCACAACTGTTGATTGGGGAGAATACGTGTCAGCAGATCTTCCACTCCAGAAGATAACTAGTTAGAGGTAGTGAGGGTTTGAGAATTGAGATTCCCGAAGGCTGAAATCATGGAAGAAATCGTAGCCACACATCTAAAGTGACATGTGTCAGCAGATCTTCCACTTCAAAAGATAGATACTGAAAAGGAAGCGAGAGTTGAGAATTGAAACTCTCGAAGGTTGAAGAGCTGGAATCAACTAGAGTTATTGATTTGGAAGCAAGCTATGTGTCGATAGATCGGGGAGATATGGGATCACGCATGGAAGGGAGGATAGATATCAGCCATTGATTGTGGATCATCGCTAAGGGATTGGAGATCGAGGAACGAGAAGGATTGCGGGGCCAGTAAATGCTCGAACATTAATTTTCCTTGAGTGGGCCGCAATTGGAACCATAGTATTGCCAAGGGCACACGTGGCGTTTTGTAGTGAATTGTGGGGAAAAAAATGGGTTGGTCTAAAACCACTCTTTCCCATGCCCGCAATCACATATTTCTGTAAGGTCACATCCCATGGACATATGAAGAAAGTAGGCTATTGAAAAAAGAGCTAGTGCCTGAAACTCGACATTTTCATAAGCGCGCAGACAAAGGCCGCTGGGTATCACAGGACCTGCACCTTAAGAGAAAAGGGGGCCTATGTATAATTGTTTTGGGTTCAATCAGGAGCCCGAAGAGTCAATTCGACTCAGAAGAAAGAAAGATTCTAGACTGGGAGGTTGCATAACCCCAGGAGGGAAGGGGGGCTGCATCAAGTGGTATCAGAGATGATTTTTCATCTGTAGATTTCAGGTGAAAGAAAAAGAGGAGAAGGCCAAATTTTGTTTGCAGACAACAAACAAGGAGGAGATGATAAAATGATATAATATGATAACATCAAGTGGTATCAGAAGTTAAAGTTTTCCTATAGACAAGAGGTGAAAGAAGGAAGAGTACTGATGCTCTGTGAGAAGGGTGTTGCATGTGCGTAGCAACAAATTTTAAACAACTAGGTGAGCTATAAGAGAAGATGGAGATGCTCTAAGATGTAGAGTAATCCACAAGACTTGTCAGAAGGGAAATAAGAAAGTGAAGATGGCTACTAAAGGCCATGAGCATGGTCGAAGAGAAGACTACAAGAAGAAATGTGATCCAGAGATGGATCTGGAGCTTGATGAGATAAGAGCAAGGATGGAGAGGCTAGCATTGAGTATGCAACAACAAGCAAAGGTACACTGGAGATATGAATGTCCTCTGAACACGAAGGCAAAATGGCATGTTCAAAAGTTGTTGGCTAGAAAGAAGCAACAAGATTTGAGAAGGTGGTTGAGGGAATTAGAAAACCTTAGTGACACAGAGGAGAAACTGATTCACATCTATGAACCAGAAATTGGAAGACACCTCAGTGATGAGGAGGAGGTGAGATCAGATAAAGATCTCATAAAATGCTAGGAGAGCAGAGATGGATTTTCATATTTCCAGGTGGGCAATGAAATGATATCATTGAAGGATCTCATAGACATTCAGGAGGACAGCAGTGGAAATTCATATTACCATGTGGGCAATGATATGAGATTAGCAGAGGATTTCGTAAACTTCCAAGTGGGAAGAAATGGACTTTCAAGTTGCCAGGTGGGTAATGGAAATATATCAATCGAAGGTCTCATATACTGCCAGAGAGACAGTGATGAAAGTTCAAATTTCCAGGTGGGAAATGAGATGGGATTGGTTGATCTCATAGACTTCCAGGAGGGAAGAAGAGACACCCTAAATTGCTAGGTGGGAAGGGGGAAAGAAATGAGATTGTCTGAAAGTCTCATGAGCTTAGAAGTGGGTTCAGGTCAACAAGGAGTTCTAATGGATGAATATTCATGTGGATTTACATACCATATGAATGAAGATGATGAGAAGTTAGAAACTTCCACCATCAAAGAAGAATATTAGAGGATCATTCTGATTATTGGAGGGATCAAGACATTCCTACTAAACAACCAAGTAGAGTCCAGTGCACATGATGAAGGTGTAGCAGAAGAAGAAATACAACTAGTAGAAACTTTCAAAGAGGAAGAAATGGAGCAGACATTGAGGTCTACCCCAACAGAAGGAGAAGAGAATTCGTCAAAATTGCTCAAAATTTTCAAGTAGGAAGCTGAATAGGAGATGACTGCAGCACTGGAGCTTGCAGCAGAAGAGGAAGCAAACAACATGGATTTTGTTGATCTGTATGAAGAATTGGAATCCCTAGAGAGAAGGGTGATAGTGAAAATCCATCACATCCAACAGATCAGGTTGGAGATAGATGGAGGAGTATACCAGCCTCATGAACAACTGGAAGAAGTTGGACTTGAACCAACACAAGAGGAGTTGGCAGAAGGAAATTTGTCAGAGGAGGAATCCGAGCAACAACTCAGTGATGAGACTGCAAAACTGGATTTTGCAGCTGGATGGAAAATTAATTCCACATAAAAAGAAGATGACATTGGGGATCAAGATGATCTACCGATTGATAAGGAAGACTTGCAGCCGAGAAGACTGCATGAGAAGAGCTAGTCATTAGAAAAAATGGACAAGGTGATAGAGGAAATAAGAAGGATGATGTTGAGGTCACAAGAAGCAACCAACAAAGGGAAGATGAACAGGGGATAACTTGCAACAGTAGTAGGGAATAAGGAGAAGAAGAAGCAACAGTAGAAACAATGACATAGTTGGAGAGGAGCAAGAGGACAATTCCAAGGGAGAGTTTGGGATCCAGGATGATTTCAACACTGGAGAAGAGGAGATCATGAGTGGGAGCTCATGATTTTCCCAGTAATGGAGTATGATGCAGGAGCATCGCTCCACCTCAACAACGCTCCAACATTCCATCACATCAACGTGCATTTCAGAGAGGGAGAGGCATTAACCCTCCCATTTTTAAATTCAAAATATGATCTTGTACGGATCCATGTTGTAAGCTTGAGTGAAAACCAAGACATATCTCTGAACAGATAGAAGATAAGGTCTCCTTTAATGGCTGACAGGTTGATGGCTCTAGGTTCAATTCAGACTAGATGGCCATTTATGAAACTTCAATGTAATAGATGAGGTTAGGTGAAGAAGAGGATAATCTTGTAGAGCCCTCTTTTGTAAACAGAGGGAGAGATCTTTCCAGAAATAAGGTATTAGGAGAAGCAAAACTCATGATAGAGTTAGGATAGGAGTAGAAAAGTTCTTGGAGAGAGATTGAGAGAACTGAGGCTGTGTTGCAGTCCAGTTTTTGTAAAACATCTGTATAGGTACATAGATATAATAGAAAAGAAGTTTTTCCTGCACATAGTGTGTTTATGTATTTCATGAATGAATGATGTGGATGTATGATAAGTTTAATTTGCAATAGGAGATATATTTATTTTATCCTCGTTGAAGTTGTTATATTGTTATGGGTTCTTTAGGCTGTGCAAGGAGTGCACAACAAAAGATTGGAGGTTTTGTGGCCAGCGCAAGGAATGCACATCTGAACTCTGTGGAGTCAGAAAATAATGTTCTAGGAGGGCACACTAGAGTGATCACAAAATCAAGAGTAACCTCAAGGTTATTGAATACCTTGGAGGAGGAACTGTGTAGAGAAATCACAGAGAGAGAAATTTATTGAGAGTTCCGTAGAGCTCTGTCAGGCGGGCCATCAAGCGGGTGCAAGTGTGCACAGAGAGAACTCTTTGTTGAGTTTAGGGAGAAGATTATTAGACGAAGATACTCACAGAGTTGTTGAACACTCTATAGAAAATGCTCTGAAAGGTGTGGATTGACCAGAAGGTTGCCAGGAGGGTACAAAGTTTTCCTTTGAAAGGAAACTAAAGGGTTGAGACTCTTAGGAGACTGAGTAAATCAAAAAGATCAGAAGATATAATGCAAGGAGTGCATAGGAGGATGAATTATTCCAAGTCCTAAATCTCAAAAGAGATAACGCTTTTAGAAGTGCAAGTGAGATCCAGATAGTCAGGTCCACAGAAGAAAGGTCAAAGGCCGAAGCCTTTGAACACTGAAAAAATATTTCAAGTCGGAGAAGTCAAAATCTCAGGAGGAGGAGCGACATCAACTGCCTGATCGGTTGTGGAAAGGAGCCTGGATCATTAGATCTACGTCCAGTGAATGAAGGGAGTGCAGAGGAGAGGAATAGATCCCATCCATTGGATCTGAGCGTGAAGGACCAACAACCATTGGATCTGAAGGTAAGTGCAGGAGACTTAACCCTTGTGTGTATAAGAGAGTGGAATTGTCAAAGTCCCAAAGTATCAAAGTAATTTGGGACCATCCATCATCAAGGAGGAAAGGTGGTGTAATATCCACAACTTCAAAAGTTTGTGGACAAGGAGAGCTCAGAAACAGTTGAAGTAAATCTTGGTCGTTGATTGCCAGGAGGGATGCGTATCAAGAGGTCATGCATTTTGGGTAAACACACTCTAGGAGAAATGAGTGAATATGAGTTTGAAACTCCCAAATCCTGAAGAGTCGAAGTGCCGAAGAGCGGAAGAGCTGAAGAGAGGAAGAGCCAAAGTGCCGAAGAGATGAAGATATTTGGACCGTTAGATCTAGAAAGGGTACGTGGCAATGGATCATAAACTCTGAGAGAAATTACAATGGGATAAAAGCGAAGGAGAAGTTCAGGATTTGAGATCTCCGAAGCAGCTGGGAGCCTTTGATCCGGATTGGACAGGTGTCGCTAGATCATGAACTTCAGAGGATCGTACTCCAGGGTTTTTCTAAATTTGTGTTTCAGAATGTCCTAAAGCACCAGAGCCCAAAATGTCTAAGGGTCGTTGATCCGAAAGAAAGAACATGGATCATTGATCTGCGATGAGACGCATGGAGGATGAAGATTCACTGCGTTGGACAACCATTGGATTAGGGAGGAGAGGTTACAGAGGATCCGACACTCTAGAAGGATTCACTTTGGATATTTGTGGTTGTTGAGGTTTGAGATTGCTGAAGGCCGAAGTCCCGTAGTGGATGAGAGTCGTTGATTTGTAAGTGGACGCGTGGCGCCAGATCTACAACTCTAGGTATGAAACACTCCAGAGGAAAGAAGAGGGTGAAAGTACTGAAGTCTCAAAGGAGATATTGATCATTCACCGTGCAACAAACACAACACTACCAAAAATTATTCT
>JZKD02S1428337.1:0-11096 GCA_000966675.3 Picea glauca
TCTTCAAAAATGCAACTGAAGGGTCAATTCAAAACGTTTCCAGTATGTGGAAGGCCAAGGATCAGAGATCTCTTCTCATGACATGGAAACCCGACTCCATTTTGTATTTTCTGTCACAAATCCCGATGTACACAGGCTGTAGTGGAGTAGCCTGCGTATACGCATGTTGTATAGCATATAGGGCACGTATTTGTGGAAAAATGTGTATTTTTGGCTCTGGATTCATCAAAAAGGGATGACAAGTCTGCACAGGGAAATTTAAAAAGGCCCTATGTGCAAGATAACAATGGTGGGGGAAATCTTCCTATAACACTGATATCATTTTGTACTTGAAATTGCCATATTTTACTTTGTTGTTTTGTTATGGGCATGTACACTTCATCCATTTACATTTACTTCATCTCTTAAGACATAAACTTACCAAGACCTTTTTTTACTTGAGTGACTCATGAGAGGTGGGTATCTTTGCATCCTTGATTTTGCTTCATCGACTCTTTAGGTCACTAGGGATGTCTCCCTTGGGATAATCTTAACATACTCCTAAACATAAAGGGGTTTCCTATTAAGGTGACAATGATATGTCACCCCCTTGTTATGCCAATCTTGCCTCACTTTCCTTGGGTTTTGGGCAAGTATAGATTGTGCGATAACATTTTTGGCACCACTATTAGGGAACATTGAGTCAATTTTCCTCGAACGACACTTTTTCGGTAAGCCTTTATCCAAAGTCTTTCACTTTTAAAATATTTTTTGATGACTCCACCGAGGGTGATTCCCTCTTTTCCCTTTGATAATCCTTAGAAGGATTATTTGATGACTACACTAATGATTAATCCAAACATGGCTTCTCAATGGGACCCATGTAATTTTAAATCCTTGGATGTGAGTAAAATTCCTAGTTACCCTTGACAAATGCCTCCGAGGTATGAAAAATGGCTCCCAAAATTCATTGGTAGTGATGAAAAGAATGTTGAGGACCGTATGCGTGAATTTTGGGCCTTCTTTTAAATCCATCCTATTAGTGATGACATTGAGTACCTAACAATGAAACTTTTCTCTGCTACTCTTCATGACGATGCTAGAAGATGGCCATAATGCTAGTATTACATCTATGGATCAATTAGAGGAAGTTTTCCTCAGAAGATAGAATGTCAAAGAGGATCCCGACATGTTACAACATAGACTTATGCACATAAGGAAGGCTGAGAATGAGGTCGTCAAGGACTTCCATACCAGGTTCTAGAATTTTTTACGACAACTCCCTAGAATCCATCGTGCTTTTTCCAAGTTCTTGCTTGTCATCTATATAAGGGCATTCTTAGGACAATAAAAAAAAATTCTTGATACAAGGAGTCCAAGGAAAATCCAAGAAGCTTATGAAATTTCCACGGAATTCAAAGCCAATATCTCGTCATCCAAGGTAGAGCGTTTCTTTGTTCCACAAGTCAAGATTGATGACCCCAAAGATACCCAAAAAAATCTTAGTTTGGAAATAATAATGTCCCTTGAGATCTATGAAAGGTGGGAACAAGACATTGAACCATAAGAAGGCGAGAAGAGGAATCCTGATGAAGGTTACCAATCCCATGATGAAGAGTAAGAATTTGCTCATGATTCCATCAAAGAAGACCTGGTTGAAGGACAAGAACCTGAAGAGCATGAGATATTGATATCCTCCTCCCAATCTGATGAAGCCATCCAAGGTCCTATTCCTCCTACACAAGACGAAGAGAATGAGGTTAATCATTTTCCTTTTCAAGTTTTTGATGATTCTTTAATTTATGATTTGGAGGGTGAAGACATGTTAGAGGATCCATTGGATGTGTTAAATCCTTCATGTTATGATAAACGTATTGACATAATTGATAATATTGATGAGTTCATACATGTTGGAAGACGTAAATGGGATGTGATTGGTTCTGATGAGGATCCCATTTATGATATGGATGGTCATTTCCATTTGTTTCCTTTACAAAAATTGTATGATGTTCCTTATAATTTTGACGTTGGCAATAAGATGATGATATATTTACAGATGTTTTCCAAGCACCCAAGGCTGAACTAGTTATATGTTCTCCTGATAATTTTTGGTCATACCTTGAGGATTTTAATGAGAATTCCTCTGAGCACTTGGATTTATTCTATGAGGAAGATAATGAACCACCATTGTGCTCATATCTTTATAAAGGTGAGGACATTGCTTGCCTAAAGCAGGGTACTTGTGACAAGGTTTTCCATCTCCCTTCAACTACTTTACCTCGCTGTGTCACTAAGGGTGTAGTTGGGAAACATGTCCTTTGTCCGAAGTTTTCTCTAGGGAAGATCCTTCTATTATAATTAAAGGGTAGGTTGAATACCTTAAGAAGAAATTTTTATCTCAATATTTCATCTTTCCTTTAAAAAATTTCCAAACATCCTCTAGGTTCTTTCTAGTCCCTTACCAGAGCTCAGTATGTGATGATGTCCAAGGTAGCCAACCTTCATACTCTTTGACTCAGTCCTATGAGCCTTTGAATTTTCATGATCCATTTCTGAGATGGATTGAGCACTTTCCTAGAAGTGTAACTTGGCATAATTTTGTCTCTCCCTCCCTCCTCCATGAACTAGACTTTACAACTTCCTATGATATGATGCATGCTCTAACTCATGTTATTTTTGTGCTTGACTTGTCATTGTTTTGGTTTATGATGGAGAACAAAGGCAAGTATTGTGAGGTATTGCTAGGATGGTTTCACTGCTTATATGACTACACCTAGCATTCAACCAACATGTAAGTAGAGGTAGGTAGGCATTTGCATCCATTGTATATACCATATGCATATCATGATAGCATAGTTGTAGTTGCATTTCCATATTGTTGTGTTTCATTATGTATATATGTATGCTCATGATTACATGCTAGATTAGAGATGCTCTTTATTTTATCATATCATATATGAACAAGCGGTGATATCACCACCCTAACGATTACCAACATCCTTTGTTGAGATTTAGCAGGTACAAGTCATAACATCGATGTTTAGGTTCTCATGTGCTCTACAATGAGCACATGTCCCCGAGTTGGAGCTCGATGTGATCCCATACCCTAGTGATAACTAAGGAAATAACGTCTCGAGGCCCACAGGTCCTAGACATGGAGTAATGATAGTCGGACAACTTGAGAATGGCCCTAGAGGGCACCTCTTTTCTTCAGTGCAGTCCATTTATGAGTAGCAATAGTATCCATCCCGCTAGCCTGGTCTTGAAGTAGCCGTAATTCTTTTTCCACGAGGTAATAAGTCTGGGTATCATGGTATGTGTCACTCTGATTTTTGAATCACTTGAATAAGTTGCATTGAATTCTTCTTCATTTCATGATGTTTGCTTGGAAATTATTCTCTTTGCCTTGTTCGTACCTCGAAGGGTGGCATGGTGCCCTAGTAAGTTGATCTTCCTTTAGGATGGGTTGCCACTGGGTGGGTCTGTGAAAGTTCGTTGTTAGTTCCATCCATACTTACCACTTTCCATATTTATTCCTCTCATCTCCCCATACCTTTGTTTGGGAATTGAGATTGGATACACTAGGAAGGGTTGTACCTTACCTAGTGGGAAGAAGAGGCTAAAGGCCCAGAGGGTAAAAGTAGCTAGAAAGAGTTAAAAGACAATATTTAAACCTTTGAGATGCTTTGCCCAGGGATCCTCGAGAAAGTAGTGAAAATCTTCTCAGTAAGAAAAGGGAAACCATAAGATACATAAACACTCAAGGTACTAGTTGAAGGATAGGATATCTCATCACGAGCTGACCTATTATGACCATGGGCATGTAGGGTATGACACTACCACATATCTAGTCACCAAACCAGGGTAGTGGCTCTTGGTGGCATAGCCAAGAGAAAGGGGATCTCATCACGAGCCAAACTTCTCATATCCATGAAATGTTTGTGGATAACACTGTCACCTCTGGTCATCAAGCCAAGATAATGGCCCTCAACTATTCCCTTGTAGCACAAAAGGCATAATATCAAAAACAATAAATCTAAGAGTAAAAGGCAATGAATGGGCTAGGAAACAATAAAATTTATGACAAGGTGCAAATCGCCTTCTACAAAGGCACCCAGAAGTAAGATTTTACGTTTCCCTATTATCACATGCAGCCTATGCCCAAACAGTTATCCCATACCACCTCATACACTTACATGATCTGTACTAGATCCCACCTGGGAAACACCTCGAACTTTAGAGATGTTAGCCCAAGAGGATGCCCTGAGACCTTCTCCAAACCTAACTTGTCAAATTGCATAATGACTTTGAGCATTTGTCTAGGTTAAGGGGGGTTTGATGCACATGTTTGAGTAATTTAATTATTGGATGTGATTTACATGCTATGATCCCTGTGACTTATGAACCCCTGGAGGGTGTACTTGTTGTCACTGCAGGTCTTTTCCCGATGGACAAGTACACATGAGGGAATTATTATATCAGACCTTCAAGGGGGATTAAAGCCCACATATGGATGTTGTAACACCAACCAGGGGTAAGAAGACATTGAATATTTGCACCAGGAAGAAAGAAGGACGTTGCCTTTGGAGGCACCCTGGCAAACCTAGAACCAGGGGGATATTTCTCTTCCACATGGACATTGGCCCTTGAAGTCCCATGACATCACCATCATGACCCTGGACGTCATCCAGAGCTAGGGTTTTCTTTTTGGATGCTTTATGAGCCTAGTGGCATGCGTGGGATTCATCTAGGGCTTTTGGAGGCCAAGCGCCCTACCTTTTAGGCTCAACGTTCCACCTTAGGGACTCAACATCACCCTAGAAGGGAATGACGTAAACCTTGGAGGTGTCTTTAGATGATAATTAATTTTATTTATGTCAAATTTGAATTTATTTGTAAATTGGCTAGGTCGGCCTTAATTTTGAGCTAAAATTAATTAAGAGTCAAAGTTTTGTATAAATAGACATAAAGTACAATCATTTTTACATAATAACAACTCCTCACACAAAAGGAAGAGGACTAAAATTAGTGCCCTGCTTAGGGTTTTTTTGGCTGAAATTATGATGTGGACCTCTCCTAGAGTCTTCTACTTGCAACTTGGATCAATTTTGGTGAATTCATTTGGTAATCTAGTGTTTTCATGCATGATTATTCTTGGTGAAGTAAACATGTTTTTTGTTATTACTTTTGAATGGTTATGGTACATTTTCTTTCTCATGATAAAGATTACGAAATTGCATGCTTGATAAACTCTAGAAGTGAAGAACTTAAGTTACTACTTCTTCACTTTGTATTTCCTAGACTTAGCCTAATTGATTTATATTGATAAGCCTCTAAATCCCTAAAGTGATAGGTCTTTAGAGGTCTTGATCAATTGTGGTTGCATCTAAATATTTCTTCAATTATCTAGGAAGGAGGAAAACTGCTAGGGCCTAGAAGTGCCTACTCTCTAGTAGCTCACCTCCCCAAAGATTGAATCCTAAGAAGACTTAAGTTATTACTCTTCTAAAATTCATCTTTTACTTGGATAAAAATAATCATTTTTTTGCTTACTCCAAATGAATGTTGTTGAACTCTTGACTCCATAACCCTTTAAAGGAACCAGTCCTTACACTCCTTTTGTAGAAAGATCAAACCAATACTCAAACCTTGAACTTTATGGCTTTCACTAACTAAAACTAACTCTAACCTAGCCTAGATAACTAATTCACTTGTTGCTGTTATAGATCATTGTTACAACTATCTTAATGCAACAAATTTTTTGCATAAACTACATTTAATGCTAGCTAAAACACTTCTAAATTAGTTTTTGACAACTGATTATCATTCTGCCTAGTTAAAACTATATTTTCATTGTCTTTTCAAGCAATTTAGAGGCATATTTCTTGCGATTGTTATAAAATACTTATTGTTGTTGTAAAATTTCATTTTGCTGCAATTGTATATCAGCTAGCATACATTTCAATGGTTTACTATCTTACTAAAGAACCAATATCATTTTGTACTTGAAATTTCCATATTTTTCTTTGTTGTCTTGTTCTGGGCAGGTACACTTCATCCATTTACATTTTCTTCATCTCTTAAGACATAAACTTAACAATAGATTTTTTTTCTTGAGTGACCAGTGAGAGGGGGGTATCTTTGCATCCTTGCTTTAGCTTCATCATCCCATTAGGTCACTAGGAACGTCTCCCTTGGGGTAATATTAACATACTCCTAAACATAAAGGGGTTTCCTATTAAGGTGACAGTGATAGGTCACCCCCTTGTTACTTCAATCTTTCCTCACTTGCCTTGGGCTTTGGGCAAGTATAGATTGTGCGATAACATATTCAATGGAAATGTCTTATAGTGAGCGAAAGTATGATATCAATACTACCCAAAACATCACTACTAGGAGATAAAAAAAATTGTATGAGCTAAGAGAAAAAATGTCCAATTGCACACCAAAGTTTGTTCAATTGTTGGAAGGTAGCAATGACTTCCATCTTCCTATCCATCTACAAAGTAAATACCAAAAAAATTAAAACCGAGCTTTATATAGTGCTTGGTTGTCGTCCATGTATGTGCCCAATGTTAAAACCAAATTATCTTTTTGTTATAACAATTATATGATTTCCAAGTCTAAAATAGATGTTGCAAATCTTGGGTTGTTTATCCTTTCACATGTAGTCATTCCTCCCAAACAATCAGTGGAACTTATGTCATTTTATGATCCTCTTTATAGTAGGTCTAATTACTTTAATATTTCCAAATACAAAAATAACATTTCCATGTATAGTATGTGCATGAATGGTTATACTTCGAAAAACTTTAACAGAAAAAAACTGATATATATTGACTGTTGTCCACGAACTCATGGGAACATCACAGGGTTCATGAATAGTTGCAGGGCCTCATTATTTAGTGCAAATTGTTCCTTTGAGGAACACTCCAATGAAAAAGAGTTTTTTATGAAAATGAAGGCATCCATATTTGTTGTTGTTAATGCAATACATAGTTTGTCTCATGGTGACAAGTTGTTAATAAACTATAAATTTCGTAGACCACCAATAGATCGTCAAAAAATTCTTGAATTCAGTCTACCTTTAGATGTCCCCTTGGAACGTAAGAAAAATATGATTGAGTAATTGTATTTTTAGATTTTCAATGGAACTAATGTAAATTTATTGCTTAATTTGACATTAGTTTTATAAAATGATTGGTTGCATGTTACAGTTATTACATCAAAGATGGGGACTAAGCTCCCTATAACTTCTACACATGGACTTATATTTATTTTATTTATGGAGTTTGTTTAATATTTTTTCTATTTCTATATATTAATAATGAACCTTATCCATTATAAGCCTTACACACTAGGGATTGTATTGGGGCCTAATATGGCCCACATGTGAAAAATAATGTTTTTGCCCTTAAATTTGATGCTTTATGGATTATTCATGATGCAAAGGGCCATATAATATCAAATAGGCTCTCAAATGGAATATGGAAAGCATCACTTATTTAAGGATCTCTTAGGATTAATTGTGGAGGACAAATGATAGTTGTATATTAGTTATTTGATTAGACATATGTATTAATAAAATGATTTTGATTACATGATTATAAAATATATGAGAATGGATATTAGTAATTGTAGAATTTACATAGAACACTAATGTCATAGGATGCATGAAAATTATGTAAAATTAATTTTTTTGGGAGGGAAAGTATCATATGTCCATGTTATATAATGAATTTATGTCAAATTTTATTTTGTCTTAAAAAACATGATGGTGGTTGGGACTCCATAAACCAATTAATTAAATTCATCATTTCCAAATTATTTGTCATTGTGTTTCATTTTTACAATATTTTTAAATAGTTTACACACAATCGTCTTTGATGAAATTGCATGCATCTATAGATCTATCTCTATGGATTCAAAATATATATTTTTATATAAATGATATTATTTGATGAATTGCATGCATTTATAGATATATTTTTATTAATTTTAAATATATATAAAAAAATTATGAAAATGTTATTATTTTCTATTATTTTAATATTTTTCGTGTAACACGTATCATAATTTAAAAATACATGTCTTTGTTTTATTTATTTTTAAATGACAGTTTTCTCCCACAAACTTAAAAAACATATTGATTCTATTCACACCTTTATTAATTTTTGTATTATTAATATAAAGTGATGTGCATTTTATAGTCTAATATGACACTTAGCATAAGTCATCCCAATATAATAATTGAAAAATAAAGAACATCCCAATATGGAAGATATGTGTACCTACACCTCCTCTTCTTCACCTCAAGGGGGCTTATCGAATAGCTCTTTGGCGATGGGGAGGAATTTTGTAGCCCCAAAGTCTCTTTAACTAGGGAACTTGCCTGTGGCACTGGGCACATCAACTTTATTCTCTTCCTAGTCCATCATCATTGCCCCTACTTTGGCATAATTAGGACTATCAAATTCTACGGTCGGATCTTCCCAGTGCCCCTTTTCCTTGTTAAGAAAGAAAGGAACTTGGTGGATGTCTTAATTATAAAATTATATGAGCCTCGAGATTGACCTAAGCTCCATATTTTATATTTAATAGAAGTTAAGAAACACATTTGGAAAAACAATAGATGCTCCATAAGCTTTGTCAGCATGTCTTATCTCTAAATATTAAGCATTGTTTTGGCCTCAGCCTGCTCCTCCATGAGATCCTCACCCGTGTACTTACTAAGAAGTTCATCATGTTTCTTCTTCTCCACAACCATGCGCTCAATCACTTTCTCATCCAGAAGGGGTACATGGGAAACAAACTCTCACTCTCTCTATTTTTGGCTTCCCTTGTGTTACTCTCCCATTTCTTTCGCCACACCCTCATCTTCCACGAATAAGACCGACTTAATGGAAACAACCTCTCCACTCTTAATCATCAACCTAGCCTCCCTCTAGATAGAATTGATCATTTTCCACTCCCTCAATGCTCTGGACGACATCTCCTCCTCCATGGGTCGCTCGACTTTCTCCAAGATACCATTCTTCTCATCATTGTCGCCATAATAACTAACGTCAATTTGCTTGTATATCACATACCTATACCTTCTCTTCTTTTCTTCGGGGGGATTATCAAATAGCTCATTGACGTTGGGGAATAATTTCTTAGTCACACTTGTACAATTGATTACTGGAAGATGGCATGTTACAATTTTCCAGTAACCAATTGTACAATGCAGTTGGGAAATTCCTCCCCAACAACATAGAGATATTTTATAAGCCATGTAAGGTGAAGAAGATGAGGTCTATGTATGCGATATACAAGCAAATCAATGCCAATTATTATGGTGACAACGATGATGAGAATGATATCTTGGAGAAAGTCAAGCAGCCCACAGAGGAGGATATGCGGGGCAAAGCATTGAGGGAGTGGAAGAGGATCAATTCTATCTAGAGGCAGGACAGTTTAACGATCAAGAGTGGGGACATCATTGTCATTAAGTCAGTCCTATTAGAGGAAGATGATGTTGTGGTGGAATAAAGGGGAGAGCATGACAAGGGAAACCAACAATAGAGAGAGTGAGAGTTTGTTTCCCATGTTCCCCTTCTGAATGAGAAAGTGATCGAGCGCATAATTTTGGAGAAGAAGCAACATGATGAACTTCTTAGTAATTACACGGGTGAGAATATCACGGAGGAGAAGGTCGAGGCTAAGGTAATGCTTAGTATTTAGCGATTAGACATGTTGACAAATCTTATGGATCATCAATACTTTTTTCAGATGTGCTTCTTAACTTCTATTAAATATACGATATGGATCTTAGGTCAATATTGACATTGACATAATGTTATAATTAAGACATCCACCAGGGTCCTTTCTTGTTGAATAGGGCAAAGGGACAATGGGAAGCTTCGATCGTAGAGCTTGGCAGTCCTAATTATTCCAAAATAGGGGCCAAGATGATGGACTTGGAAGGGAATGAAATTTATGTGTTTGGTGCCATAGGCAAGGGCCACGATTACAAAGAGTTATTCAATAATCCCACTCGAGTTGAATAAGAAGAGGTGTAGGTATGCGATCTACAAGAAAATTGACGCCAGTTCATATTATGGCTACAAGAATTACGAGGACAATATCTTGGAGAAAGTCAAGCGACCCGCAGAGGAGGATATGCGAGGCAGAGCATTGAGGAAGTGGTAGAGGATCAAGTCCATGCACTGAATTATGAGAGGCACCGAACATTGACCTATCTATTTTCCTCTGCAAAGAAAAACCTCCACAAAATTTAACTGTGGAGGTTTGTATATGTAGATTGTGAATTAAATTTTTTTTCTTTTGGGTATTGTTGCTGCTACTCTGCTCGACGTCGTCAACATATTTAATTCACATAAAATAATTTTTAGGAACACACACACACACACACACACACACACACACACACATATAGAGAGAGAGAGAGAGATAAAATGAATTTAAAATATAAAACACAAACTTATATAACTAATTTGTATTTATCAAAAAATTAAAAAAGTTTATGTTTGCAAAAAAAAAGGTGAAAAAGTAAGTGGTGTTATTAACAAATACATATGCACCACATCTGGTGCTCCTTATCAAACATAAGGCACCGAATAGACATCTATTAAATATAACACATTGGCACGTCATTATTAGTCGAGCACCAATATCTATAGCAGTGCATTGTGATATATAGTGCATCGATTAAGGGTTGATGTTAAACCACGCTGTGCGCTAGGTTATATTAAACACACCAACTCTCTATGTTAGTTCATGCACCAAACACTTTTAATCGATGCATTGTCTTTTCATGATTCACCATTAACATGCACATTCTAAAATGTGCACTAGAATTATCATTTTTAAATTATTTTTCTCGATACAACTTACTTAACTTCCCTGGTGTGTTTCGTTTAAAGTAATGCAGCGCCGCTCCATTTGAAATTTGTATGCATTGATACTGGTGTGTTTGTATTGTAACGTACCAATGATGGATCATCCCATAAAATGAACCAAGATGGTAAATTATTATGTATTTTTCTCATTGTGTTGTAGTACACATCATCGATGCATTTTATTTATAAGAGGTGACTACGCTGCAAATTTGTGAA